>ONZH01019605.1:0-45126 GCA_900303285.1 Rhinella marina | reverse complement strand
GGACAATTTTTTGGGGGTTGTACTCACCCTTCCTCCCCAAACACTGCAAGATGAGTTGATACCAAAAAGTTCTATTTTGGTCTTACCTGACCACATGACATTCTTCCAAGGCTCCTCTGGATCATCCAGATGGTCATTGGTGAACTTCAAACAGGCCTGGACATGTGCTGGCATGAGCAGGGGGACCTTGCGTGCCCTGCAGGATTTTAATCCATGACGGTGTAGTGTGCTACTAATGGTAATCTTTGAAACTGTGGTCCCAGCTATCATCAGGTAATTGACCAGGTCCTCCTGTGTAGTTCTGGGCTGATTCCTGACCTTTCTCAGAATCATCTTTATCCCTCGAGGCAAGGTCTTGCATTGAACCCCAGACAGAGGAAGATTGACAGTCATCTTGTGTTTCTTCCATTTTCTAATAATTGCGGCAACAGTTGTTGCCTTCTCACCAAGCTTCTTGCCTATTATCCTGTAGCCCATCCCAGCCTTGTACAGGTCTACCCTTTTGTCCCTGGTGTCCTTAGACAGCTCTTTGGTCTTGGCCATGGTGGAGAGGTTGGAGCGTGATTCATGGAATGTGTGGACGGGTGTCTTTTATACAGGTAACGAGTTCAAACAGGTGTAATTAATACAGATAATGAGTGCAGAGTAGGAGGCTTCTTAAAGAAAAACTAACAGGTCTGTGAGAGCCTGAATTCTTGCTGGATGGTAGGTGGCCAAATACTTATTTCATGCAATAAAATGCAAATTAATTATTAAATCATACAATGTGATTTTCCAGTTTTTGGTTTTTTTTAGATTCTGTCTCTCACAGTTGAAGTGTACCTGCGTTAAAAATGACAGACCTCTCTATTGTTTGTAGGTGGGAAAAATTTCAAAATCAGCCAGTGTATCAAATACTTATTTTCCCAGTGTACTACATATAAATATATTGGTTTATTTTCTCGTAACAGTCCTGAGTTACAACTGGCAGAGCAAGAGCTGAGCATAAATATTAAAATAATGTCAACCAAACTCACCAGTTTGTGCATCCCTACTCTCTCCACATGCCAGATGGCATATGTTGGAAAGAAGGATATACCTTCCGAATTTGTAAACAAACAAAGAGGGACAGATTGTACAGCGTGCAAAGCGCGCTGCTGCCATGTTTTTCGGCCACTAGGCCACACCTCTAACTACACTCAAAACATAACTATACACCTAATCCCACCCAGTCCCCTTACTGCCCCACATAGTAATTATTCCATAGTTATGTGCCCCCATTAATATGCCCAGCTGTGCCCCCTAGTAATATGCCCAGCTGTGTCCCCAGTAATATGCCCAGCTGTGTAACCCAGTAATATGCCCAGCTGTGCCCCTCTGTAATATGCCCACATTGTGCCCCCTGTAATATGCCCACATTGTGCCCCCCTGTAATATGCCCACATTGCCCCTTACCCACATTTTGCCCCCCTGTAATATGCCCACATTTTGCCCCCTGTAATATTCCCACATTGTGCCCCCTGTAATATACCCACATTGTGCCCCCAGTAATATGCCCATATAGTGCCCCCCAGTAATATGTTTTGCCCCTAGTAATATGCCCACATTGTGCTACTCACAGAAAGGTATGGGAGGTATGGGATTGGAGGTACTCTCCCAATTGGGAAGGCATGCTCGTTTGGCCAACTGCAAATGTGTATGAGGAGGGCGGTGTAGAAATATCTGCCAGTTATCTAATATGCATGGCCAGTTTTAGGAAACATGCACACAGCAGTGTTGTTTATGCAAATGTGTTTTTTTCTGCATTTTCACACCAAATACACATATTTTGATGCGGATTTGCCCCAGATCTCACCCTTTGTAAAGGGTATGTTCACACAGAGTTTCTTCAACATGGATTTTGGCTAGAGCTACAAACAGTCCACACCTCAGCGTCCCTAGGGGCCACGCTAGAGTTAGTTCAACTCCGTCACTCCTATATATTACCATATTGAGGATACAAAGTTTCATAACATAAATGAACAAAACAATTTACAAGTACCCTCTGCTATGGGGCACTACACAAGGAATGGACATGAGGCTGTTGAAAATCTGTACTTTAGTCTCAAAAGTCAAAATCAGATTTTTTATTCCAACCGGCATGTCTTCGAGAGATGCAGAAAAGGTGAACAGGTTTCTACATGTGTGGTTCCCACTGTGAAACATGGAGGAGGAGGTATGATGGTGTGGGAGTGAGGTTTAACATTGACAAATGTAAGGTTATGCATATGGGAAGGAATAATGCAAGTCATCAGTACATACTAAATGGTAAAACACTGGGTAACACGGACCATGGAAAAGGACCTAGGAATTTTAGTGAATAGCAAACTAAGCTGTAGAAACCAGTTTCAGACAGCTGCTGCCAAGGCCAATAAGATAATGGGTTGCATCAAAAGAGGCATAGATGCCCGTGATGAGAACATAGTCCTGCCACTTTACAAATCACTAGTCAGACTACACATGGAGTACTGTGTACAGTTCTGGGCTCCTGTGAACAAGGCAGACATAGCAGAGCTGGAGAGGGTTCAGAGGAGGGCAACTAAAGTAATAACTGGAATGGGTGGACTACAGTACCCAGAAAGATTATCAAAATTAGGGTTATTTACTTTAGAAAAAAAAAGACTGAGGGGAGATCTAAAAACTATGTATAAATATATCAGGGGTCAGTACAGAGATCTCTCCCATCATCTATTTATCCCCAGGACTGTGACTGTGATGAGGGGACATCCTCTGCGCCTGGAGGAAAGAAGGTTTGTACACAAACATAGAAAAGGATTCTTTACTGTAAGAGCAGTGAGACTATGGAACTCTCTGCCTGAGGAGGTGGTGATGGTAAATTCACTAAAAGAGTTCAAGAGGGGCCTGGATGTATTTTTGGAGTGTAACAATATTACAGGTTATAGTTGGGTTGTTGGGGGCCGTTGATCCAGGGAGTTATTCTATTTGCCTGATTGGATTCGGGAAGGAATTTTTTCCTCTAAAGTGAGGAAAATTGGCTTCTACCTCACAGGGGTTTTTTTGCCCTCTGCAGAATAACAGGCCAAACTGGATGGACAGATGTCTTTTTTTCTGCCTTATAATCTATGCTACTATGAGTGCACTGCAGCTTATATTGTTGGTGACTTATTCAAAATTCAAGGCACACTTAACCAGTATAGCTACCACAGTATCCTGCAGTAACATGCCATTGCATCTTGTTTGCGCTTAGTGGGACTATCATTTCGTTCTCAACAGGACAATGTCAACCCAAACACATGTCCAGGCTACTGTATGTATGGGCTATTTGATTAAGTAGACCAGGGATCAGTGGTAAACCACTGGATCACTAGGGAATGGGCACGCTGGTGGTACTGGTTCTGACACTAACTGTATATATTATTAGTATCAATTTGTGACAAAGAATTTACACTACTACAAACAGGAAAATAAAATATTCTGTATATTTTCTAATGTAACCGGGCTCCTTGGCATTAATAAAGTGACGCAGCACATTTTGCAGATGCCGTGTGCAATTAGTGTCAGGAGGGTCCAGTGCCAACTCCTATGGTTCTCCTCTGTACTGTGGCGGCGATCCTCTGGACCAGTATAAAGAAGTATGGCTGTGATCTCAGCTAAAGCTCTGGACGTAGCTATGGTAGGGCTTCAATCACTTTTTATAGTAATTCTCCACTCATATTTACAATTCGAGAAATCTGAGGCTAAGATTGGATCATGACTCAAAAAGTCTCATTTTAGACAGTCCTTTTAAGATATACAGATGCAGCCAGGGCTAAACTGGATGGTTAACGCAGAGGTGTAGCTAGGCTTTCCTGCACCTGGGGCAAAGATTCAGATTTTTCACCCCTTCCCCCGTGCCACTCGAATTTACTAAAGAGGGGGCAAGTATTTTTTTTACACTAATGCATTCCTCTAACTCCGCCCAATGCATAACTATACTCACCCAGTCTCACCCAATAAAATATATCACAGGGTACACGGCGGCACAAATACACCTTCCAATAAACAAAAGAACCAACTGGTCCTATCTCATCCCGGGTGTTGTTGGCTGCGGCGTGATGTCCGCTGGATCCGGAACAAGGTCCTGTGGTGATAGAGAAAAAAGAATAATGACATAAGGAAGGGATGGTGACGGCCCCTGATAAATACCTATGAGGGGACTGTGTGCTGGTCCCGTAAGTCGAAGCCATCCCAATGTGTAACTGGGCAATTTCCACGTAGTGCTACCACACAGTACTAATGCCCACATTGTGCCCCTCACAGTAATTATGCCTACATTGTGACTCCTTTACAACATAAATGCCCACATTATGCTCCCCTCACAGTAGTTATGCCCAGCTTTGTGCCCCTTCACAATAGTTATATCCTCTTTGTGGCCCCTCACTGTAGTTATGCCCATCTTTGTTCCCCTTCACAGTAGTTTTGCTCACATTTGTGCTCCTTCACATTAGTAATGCCCACCTTTGTGCCCCTTCACAGTAATTATGATCAACTTTGTCCCCCATCACTGTAGTTATGCCCATTTTCGTGCCCCTTCACAGTAGTTATGCCCATCTTTGTGCTCTTCACAGTATTTATGCCTACCTTTGTGCCTCCTAACAGGAGTTATGCCCACCTTTGTGCCCCTTACAGTAGTTATGCCTACCTTTGTGCCCCATCACAGTAGTTATGGTTATGCCCACCTTTGTGCCTGTCACAGTAGTTATTCTCATCTTTGTGCCCCCTCACAGTAGCTCTGCCCACCATTGTGCCCCTCACAGTAGGTATGCCCACAGTTTGTACACCCTCACTATAGTTATGCCCACTTTTGTGCTCCCTCATTGTACAGTAGTTATGCCCAGATATGTGCTCCCTAACTGTAGTTATGCCCAGATATCTGCCCATCACAGTAGTTATGTCCTCCTTGTGGCCCCTCTTTGGCTCCCAGTGCCACTCCAGTTCCACGTGTTCAAACTTTTCACTGGTATTGTATTTATGGCAAAATTTACCTAAAGATTCTATTTTACTTTTAAGATGTCAGCCTGAGTTTTTTCCTACATAGATAATAAAGGTGGCACTCCACTTTTGTTTTTATTTGGTGTGTGAATTTATCACGTTATAAACTTGATTAGTGTTGAGTGGATCAAAGTTCATGAAGTGGAGTTCGATCCGAATTT
Organism: Rhinella marina; assembly: GCA_900303285.1. Lineage (NCBI taxonomy): Eukaryota > Metazoa > Chordata > Amphibia > Anura > Bufonidae > Rhinella > Rhinella marina. The sequence goes on along the minus strand of ONZH01019605.1, from coordinate 39,955 downwards.
CAGGGAAAATTTGATTCTCCACAAAGCCGAATTTCCTTGTGCTTCGTGATAATGAATCGATTATCTCTAAAATGGTGGTAAATAAAAAAAAAATCATACTCACCTCATCCATCTGAACATGAAGAGTCCGCCGAGGCCATCTGGATTGAAGATTCCACGCACAATATCATGCGCAGTGACGTATGATGTCACCACTCTGGCCAGCGTGATGATGTCATGACACAAATCAGCAAATCAGGCAAATCAGGCTACTTGCTAATAAATACACCATTTCAGGTTCAGATACTCTTTAAAGAGAGACTACACACTACTTTAAGAAGAGTAAAATATATAAGTAAATTTATTAAAGGGGTATTCCGGTTACCATAAATATAACTTATGTTTTAGACTAATTCATTATCAATAATTACCTAATACAATGTCAATTTCAGATATTTACCGTTCAGTAGTTATAAAAGTAGTTTTCTTCCTCTGCTACCCACTGTGTTTCCACCTAAGTTACCATGGCATCGACCTGTAGTTCTGAGCCTTTGTCAGGTCAGGCATGCTCAGTGTGTTGCTATCAATTCTCTAGCTAAATGTCAGTGTGCTGCAGCTTACTGATAAGAGGGGGCGTGTCTGCACTGTGATATCAGGCAGCCAATCAGTAATCATCAACACTCATGAACAAGCACAAGCTCACAGCAGGAAAGCTAGGGATTGTGGGGATTGTAGTTTTGTGAGGGAAGATCAGGAGCCATGATACTGTCAGTGTGCTGTAGGCTCACACAGGAGCTAGACAAATGGATTGCAAGGTAAATTGAAGCTCTAGTTATACTTATAGGTATGGGTTCTGGTTGGGTCACAGCTTGCAGCCTTAATTCAGTTTTTCAAAAATTAAGTTACTTTACCGGAATACGGGATAATCAGCCAAATGTATGTCCTTTTTTAACAAAATACATAAAAGGTAAATACAAAGAATAGAAAACTAAAAATAAATAAGAGTTAAACACAACACACTAATTACATAATTACAACCACACTTCAACTAGAGTCCTTACTACATCCAGAATGAAGGTACTTCCATCACCAATTGGGTTAGGCTACTTTCACACTTGCGCTGTGGTTTTCCAGTGTTGAGATCCGGCAGAGGATCTCAATACCGGAAAAAAAAATGGTTCCGTTTTGTCCTCATGCATTCTGAATGGAAAGAGATCCGTTCAGGATGCATCAGGATGTCTTCCTTTCCGACAGCTTTCAGTTTTGTGACTGGACATTAAACCTCAGCAAGCTGTAATTTTGTGTCCGGTCATAAAAACGGGAAAAAAACGGATCCGGCACTGAAACCAATGTAAGTCAATGGTGACGGATCCGTTTTTTTGGGAGACTAAAAACCGGATCTGTCACCCATTGACTTTCAATATATTTAGAGCCTGATCCGTTTTTTTCAGTTTTGATTTCACACAACCGCATCCTAACGGAATGGATGCATCCTGAAGAGCAAAATCAAAACGGATCTGTTTAATTTGGTATTGAGATCCTCTGCCGGATCTCAGTACCAGAATTAACAAGGCAAGTGTGAAAGTAGCCTTAGCATCACACATCAGCTGGGGGCCCCGCTTTAGCGAAAGCAGTCGGAGACTCGATTGGGAACAACTATTTTCTATGCAGATATGTCTATTTCATAGATGAACTTCAACATTTTAACTAAAAAGGTCCAGCTTTTATACTATTTTAACTAGAGATGAGCGAATTATTCAAAAATTTGATTGGGCTGCTTTGCCAAATTTTACAAAAAAATTCACTTTGTAACGAATTATTTCTTCACAAAGCAGATTTCGTTGTAAGTAGTGGGTGCAATGACTGGGAGTGGTGATTGCGTGCTGTCATTGTACCCCTGGATTTTGCATTCATACATGTTTGCGGCATCTGATAAAAATAACAAGTGTAATAATAATATCAATAATATATAATATAATATATATACATATTAGATCAGCGGTGAATTAGTTGGTGCAATTCGGGATACCTTTCCGCTTTGACAGCGAATCAAGGCGACAACAAGTCGAACGTGGACAACTCCGATTGGGAATGAACATCCTTGATATATCTAAGCATGAAATTCAATAGTTATGTCTGTGGTACTTCACATGATGACATCACGAAGAGGAGACATAAGTTCAAGGAGTCTTTAACCCGTGCAACTAAAAAGGTGACTCAGTCTACAGTCAGATTAATTATATGCCTATTTTAACTAGAGATGAGCGAATTATTTCAAATTTTGATAAAGGGGCTGCTTTGCTTCAACCAAATCTTGCTTTACAAAAAAATTTCATCACTTATAAAAAGAACATAACAGAGTGTAAAATAATATAAAATATATATATATGAATTAGGGCCCATTCACACAACCGTGTGAATGGGTCTGCATCTATTTTGCAATTTTGCGGAATAGATGCGGCCCCGTTCATTTCTATGGGCGGCATTACATCGCGGAGAGCCGTGGCTCACGGAAAAAGATAGAACATGTCCTATTCTTGTCCACAATAGTGGACAAGAATAGGCATTTTGTTCCGCAAATTGGGACGGTGGATGAGGTAAGTATGATTTTGTTTTACACTGTTTCAGGTAAAACTGATTCACTTCGATTTGCTCGGCTCTGTTTTTAACCAAAGAGCTTCACCCCCTAATGGAATGTAGCCAGCTCATGCACTCCATAAGGGTCCCTGTGCATATCTTGTTTATGTGATTATTTCGGACCTCGGAGAGAATGATTCTCAGATCAGCAATAAATCATAATCCCAAGATAAACTGTGCAGACAATGCTAACTCACGTGTACACATATTTCCAAGCCCTTGTTCATTTACACATCATCAAGTACATAGGACAATACATTGTACACTTGTCTTCTTTGTCCAGTCAATCAAATAAAAGCCTTCCACAAATATTTCCACACCAGTTTCATTGTTTCATTTCATCAGACAGAAATGGACAAGGTTTCCAATAAACAGTTAAGGCTACTTTCACACCTGGGTCTACATAGATCTGTCATAGGATCTCAATACCGGAGAAAACCGCTTCCATTTTGTCCCCTTTCATTGTCAATGAAGAAAAAAAAACAAACTGAACAGAAAGGAGTGCTCCAAAATGCCTTCCGTTCTGTTTGGTTGCTTTCCCATACTGGAGAGCAAACCGCAGCAAGCTGCGGTTTTCTTTTTGTCATGGTATGAGGAGCAAAACGGATCCATTATGACCCACAAGGCAAGTCCATGGGGATGGATCCGTTTTCTCTGACACATTCTGACACAATAGAAAACAGATCCGTCCCCCATTGACTTTTAATGGAGTTCATGACGGATCCTTCTTGGCTATGTTAAAGATAATACAACCAGATCTGTTCATAACAGATGCAGACGGTTGTATTATCAGTAACGAAAGCGTTTTTGCTGAACCCTGCCGGATCCATCAAAAGCTCAAGAGTGAAAGTAGCCTTAGACAAATATAAAGAAGTCAAGATCTTATTAGCTGACCCAATGGATTCCAAATGATCAGAGACATATTCATATTCGCACTTCACACCGCGCAAGATTTCACGCTGGATCTTCAATCAAGATGACTGCGGCTGACTCTTCATGAGCAAATATATACGGTGAGTATTTTTAATTTTTTTTCAACAGATTAACCCCTGACAGCCCTCAATGGTCATCTCAGATACTGCAATCAGCGATGAACACGGCATATGAGGGGTTCAATGACGGTCATTGCACCCGCTTTGCCATGAAGCGTATCTCTTTGTGAAATTCGTCGAAGCAGCCGAATCGAAGTTTTCTAATCTTGATGTCTGTTGCCCTCAACACATCTGCTTTCTGTAATGCATGCTTCATGTTCAGGTCAATGGAAAAAGAACATTGTCTTGTTTGTCGCAAGCATAAATCATTGCTTAACATTGTGTACAGAACGATGGAGTGGTCGCAACTGTTTACAAAGAATATTAGTCTCAGAAACTGGTTCTTTGGCTTGCGAGTCAGGATTTAAAGGGAATCTGTCACCAGTTAAACCAGGCTCATTGCCTTGTAGGGTTAGCTCAGCTGAATGTAACGATATTTTTCACTTAGGGATCTATTGCTTCATTGTGGGGAAAAAGGTAATTTTAAGCCGTATGCAAATGAGCTGTTAAATGCACCGAGGGCGGGCCTAAAAGACACTCTAAACACCCTTGCTTCCTATGACAGCCCCTCCCTATCCACGTCAGGACGACAGTGCAGCGTGTAAAGAAGAAGATGGAAGATCTGTGGAGTGCCAGCGGCGCCCCTGCAGGAGAGGTAAGTATGTTATTTCACTGGCACTGAAGACTTATTGCTAGGAGGGGGAGATAATGGCACTGGGGTGGCAGCTGATGGCACGGGGGGGGCTGGTGGCATGGGGGAAGCCTGATGGCATGGGGGGTGCAGCTGATGGCACTGTGGGGGCAGCTGATGGCACTGGAGTGCAGCTGATAGCACTGGGGGGGCAGATGATGGCACTCTTCATGAGCAAATGGATAAGGTGAGTATCTTAAAAATTTTTTCAACAAATTAACACCTGACAGCCTTCAATGGTCATCTCAGATGCTGCAATCAGTGATGAACGCAGCATCTGAGGGGTTCAATGACGGGGGGCAGCACCATCGTCATTGCACCAGCTTCACCATGAAGCATATCTCTTTGTGAAATTTGTCAAAGCAGTTGAATCGAAGTTTTGAGAACTTTGGTCATTTCTAATCTTGATGTCTGTTGCCCTCAACACATCTGCTTTCTGTAATGCATGGTTCATGTTCAGGTCAATGGAAAAAGAACATTGTCTTGTTTGTCGCAAGCATAAATCATTGCTTAACATTGTGTACAGAACAATGGAGTGGCCGCAACTGTTTCCAAAGAATGTTACACTAGTCTCGGAAACTGGTTCTTTGGCTTGCGAGTCAGGATTTAAAGGGAATCTGTCACCAGTTAAACCAGGCTCATTGCCTTGTAGGGTTAGCTCAGTTGAATGTAATGATACAGTGGGGAAAAAAGTATTTAGTCAGCCACCAATTGGGCAAGTTCTCCCACTTAAAAAGATGAGCGAAGCCTGTAATTGACATCATAGGTAGACCTCAACTATGAGAGACAAAATGAGAAAACAAATCTAGAAAATCACATTGTCTGATTTTTAAAGAATTTATTTGCAAATTATGGTGGAAAATAAGTATTTGGTCACCTACAAACAAGCAAGACTTCTGGCTCTCACAGACCTGTAACTTCTTCTTTAAGAGGCTCCTCTGTCCTCCACTCATTACCTGTAGTAATGGCACCTGTTTGAACTTGTTATCAGTATAAAAGACACCTGTCCACAACCTCAAATAGTCACACTCCAAACTCCACTATGGTGAAGACCAAAGAGCTGTCGAAGGACACCAGAAACAAAATTGTAGACCTGCACCAAGCTGGGAAGACTGAATATGCAATAGGAAAGCAGCTTGGTGTGAAGAAATCAACTGTGGGAGCAATAATTAGAAAATGGAAGACATACAAGACCACTGATAATCTCCCTCGATCAAGGGCTCCACGCAAGATCTCACCCCGTGGGGTCAAAATTATCACAAGAACTGTGAGCAAAAATCCCAGAACCACACGGGGGGACCTAGTTAAAGACCTGCAGAAAGCTGGGACCAACGTAACAAAGGCTACCGTCAGTAACACACTATGCCACCAGGGACTCAGATCCTGCAGTGCCAGACGTGTCCCCTGCTTAAGCCAGTACATATCCGGGCCTGTCTGAAGTTTGCTAGAGAGCATTTTGATGTTCCAGGAAAGTATTGGGAGAATGTCATATGGTCAGATGAAACCAAAGTAGAACTGTTTGGTAGAAACACAACTCGTCGTGTTTGGAGGAGAGTGAATGCTGAGTTGCATCCAAAGAACACCATACCTACTGTGAAGCATGGGGGTGGCAACATCATGCTTTGGGGCTGTTTCTCTGCAAAGGGACCAAGACGACTGATCCGTGTACATGAAAGAATGAATGGGGCCATGTATCGTGAGATTTTGAGTGCAAACCTCCTTCCATCAGCAAGGGCATTGAAGATGGAACGTGGCTGGGTCTTTCAGCATGACAATGATCCCAAGCACACCGCCAGGGCAATGAAGGAGTGGCTTCGTAAGAATTTCAAGGTCCTGGAGTGACCTAGCCAGTCTCCAGATCTCAACCCCATAGAAAACCTTTAGAGGAGATCTGCATGGAGGAATGGGTCAACATAACAGCAACAGTGTGTGCCAACCTTGTGAAGACTTACAGAAAACGTTTGACCTCTGTCATTGCCAACAAAGGATATGTAACAAATTATTGAGATGAACTTTTGTTGTTGACCAAATACTTATTTTCCACCATAATTTGTAAATAAATTCTTTAAAAATCAGACAATGTGATTTTCTGGATTTGGGTTCTCATTTTGTCTCTCATAGTTGAGGTCTACCTATGATGTCAATTACAGGCCTCTCGTATCTTTTTAAGTGGGAGAACTTGCACAATTGGTGGCTGACTAAATACTTTTTTTCGCCACTGTAGCTTTCACTTAGGGATCTATTGCTTTATTGTGGGGAAAAAGGTAATTTTAAGCCGTATGTAAATGAGCTGTTAAATGCACCGAGGGCGGGCCTAAAAGACTCTAAGCACCCTTGCTTCCTATGACAGCCCCTCCCTCTCCACGTCAGAACGACAGTGCAGTGTGTGAAGAAGATGGAAGATCTGTGGAGTGCCAGCGGCGCCCCTACAGGAGAGGTAAGTATTTTATTTCACTGGCGCTCAAGACTTAATGTAAGGAGGGGGAGATAGTGGCATGGGGGGAGCCTGATGTCATGGGGGGTGCAGCTGATGGCACTGTGGGGGCAGCTGATGGCACTGGTGGTGCAGCTGATGACACTGGGGGTGCAGCCGATGGCACTGGGAGGCCTGATGGCACTGTGGGGTGCAGCTTATGTGACTGGGGTTGAGCCTGATGGCACTAGGGGTGCAGCTTATGTGACTGGGGGGAAGCCTAATGGCATGGGGGGAGCCTGATGGCAGGAGGGTCTGATGATGGCATTGGGAGGGCTGATGAGTTTTTATAAAGGAAAACGTTCTTTTAATTAGTGTTTTCTTATTAGAGTACTCGATTAATCGTTGGATTCATCAATAGAATATTTGATTACTAAAATAATCGATAGCTGCAGCCCTACACTCATATGAATAAGGCCTTACGGTTTACCCAGAGTGGATTCTGGACAGTGGAATTTTCTCTGTGTATTTTGCAAATGCATCCATAGTTAAATGTTCACGTTGATTTGTCACATTTTTCTGCATATATTTTCCACAAAATCTATATATTTGTTCAAATCTTATCCCCTTTGCTGGTACTGGTACTTTAATACACATATCCATGATAGCAGATGCACAGCTCATTTATGCGATATGGTCTTAGATAGAAATGAATTGTACAGTGAGCTCAACTATGTTATCAATACAGAAGCTATATGGTTTTTATGAGGACCCATACCCTTCTCCTGATATTTCAAATTTAGTAAATACTTGTATTCCCCATAAAATAAGAATTCTAGAGCTTTTTTTTTCTTAGCGCTCAGCATTGGTGGTGTACTCACTATGGAGGCAGTAACTAGGGGGAACTCAAGGAATACGATTTTATAGCTTCCATTGAGTTTAACAAGAACTGTATAAATTCCTGTGCACTGAGCTCCCCCTAGTGGTGGCTGCAGTCAGCCAGTTTTATCATGCACCATTTGAACGTAAGCAGGAGACATAGAGTTCATACCACCCAACTTCTCAAAAGAAGGAAGAGGGACACTATGTGCGGAACACAAAGCGTATTACAGCACATTTTTTCTGCACTAGGCCATGCCTCTAACGCCGCCCAAAACATAACTATAGACCTAATCCCACCTAGTACCCTAAATGCCCCCACATAGTAATTATTCCCCCTTTATGCCACCACACAGTATTTATGCCGACATTGTTTCTCCTTCACAGATTACAGTTAGAACGCGGGGTAGAGGGAAAAGTGCCAGGGAGACTAGCCCTGATCTGACACACCCCAACAAGTCTGCAAGTTTGGCAGATGAGGGGGATGCCACTTCGGGAGAGCACTGCTACAGCCGGACACTTTCTCTGCCAGTCAGGGGAATATCAGCCCCAGTAAGCAGGGGACCAGGAGAGCAGGGCAGGCCAGACAGGTGCCGGTAGTGGGAGACTCAATTATTAGGGTTACAGAGAGGGCAATCTGTCACAAAGACCGGGATTGTCGAACAGTGTGTCTTGCTGGCACTCGAGTTCGATACATTGCGGATCGGGTTGACTGGGAGGGGCTGGAGAAGATCCAGCAGTCATGATCCATATCGGAACCAATGTCAAAGTTAGAGGTAGGTGGAGCGTCCTTAAAATGATTTTAGGGATTTAGGTCATAAGCTTAGGGCAAGGACCTCAAAGGTAGTGTTTTCCGAAATACTGCCGGTACCAAGAGCCACACAAGAAAGGCACCAGGAGATTAGGGAGGTAAACAAGTGGCTCAAGAACTGGTGTAGGAAGGAGGGGTTTGGGTTCCTAGAGAACTGGGCCGACTTCTCTGTCAGCTACAGGCTCTATCGTAGGGATGGACTGCACCTCAATGGGGAAAGGGCAGCTGTTTTGGGGGAGAAGATGACTAGAAGGCTGGAGGAGTGTTTAAACTAGGGACTGGGGGGAGGGTAACTACATTATAGGAGGGGAAGATAGTGCAGATAGAGACCTGGGGCAAGGTAATGGAACCGGGGGAGGAATGGAAGGAGGAACTAGAACAGTTCAGAAGGAAAGGTGTAGGATTTATGTAAAATCCCTCACTAAAGCCCACACTCCGGGAAGATATAAGTGAGGGACATGAAGATGTGGAGTCACTGTGGGTAGAAATACATGGAGCCAAAAACAATAATAAAATACTAATAGGAGTTTATTATAAACCACCTAATATACCAGAGTCCACAGAAAATCTACTTCTAAATGAAATAGACGAGGCGGCAAATCATAATGAGGTCGTTATTATGGGGGACTTCAACTACTCAGATATAGACTGGGAAACTGAAACCTGTATATCTCATAAAGGAAACAGGTTCTTGGCAATAACCAAAGACAATTACCTTTCCCAACTGGTTCAGGACCCGACTAGAGGGACGGCCATACTGGACTTAATATTAACCAATAGACCTGACAGATCAACAGATGTGCAGGTTGGGGGACACCTGGGAAATAGTGACCATAATATAATAACCTTCCAACTGTCATTCAAAAGAGTGTTTCTTCAGGGAGGAACAAAAATACCAAACTTCAAAAAAGCTAAATTTAGCCAACTAAGAGAGGCCATAGGCCTAACTAACTGGGACAAAGTCCTCAAAAATAAAAATACAGCCACAAAATTGGATATTTTTAAAAGCATCCTAATATGTAATTGTGAGAGGTACATACCTTATGGGAATAAAAGGTTAAGAAACATGAAAAAAACAATGTGGATGAATAGAACTGTAAAGAAAGCAATAAATGACAAAAAAGCATTTAAATCAATACAGGAGGGGATGGCGAGGAAGCATTGAAAAACTATAAGGAAAAGAATGGAAAATGAAAAAGACAAATAAAAGCAGCCAAACTAGACCAAGAGGTTAAAGAGTAAAACTAATCCTAAAATGTTCTTTCAATTATATAAATGGTAAAAAGTATAAAACTGTCAGATGAAATGCAGAATATAAAAGTAAATTCTCCATTAAAAGTGCCCTATCTGACCCAGGAAGAAGTACAGCGACGTCTTAAAAAGATTAAAATAGACAAATCGCCAGGACCGGATGGCATACACCCCCGTATCCTAAGAGAATTAAGTAATGTCATAGCCAGACCATTATTTCTGATATTTGAGGACTCCATACTGACAGGGAGCGTTCCACAGGATTGGCACATAGCAAATGTGGTGCCAATATTAAAAAAGGGTAAAAAACAGAGCCTGGGAACTATAGGCCGGTAAATTTAACATCTGTCGTGGGTAAACTGTTTGAAGGTTTTCTAGGAGATACCATCTTAGAGTACCTCTATGAAAATAAGCAAATAACGTCATATCAGCATGGCTTCATGAGGGATCGGTCATGCCAAATAATTTAATCAGTTTCTATGAGGAGGTAAGTTCTAGACTTGACCGCGGCTAATCAATGGATGTCGTATATCTGGACTTCTCAAAGCATTTGACACAGTACCCCATAAAAGGTTAGTATATAAAATGAGAATGCTTGGATTGGGAGAGAATGTCTGTATGTGGGTAAGTAACTGGCTCAATGATAGAAAACAGAGGGTGGTTATTATCGACACACACTCAGATTGGGTCACTGTCACTAGTGGGGTACCACAGGGGTCAGTACTGGGCTCTATTCTCTTCAATATATTTATTAATGATCTTGAAGGCTTGCACAGTAAGTAATATCAATTTTTTTCACTAAACAGTGTAAATTAATTAACACAGAAGAGAACAGTACACTGCTACAGATGTAGCAGTCGCACAAGTCACCAGTGCATACTAAACAGTAAACCACTGGGTAACACTGACATGGAAAAGGACCTAGGAACTTTAGTAAACAGCAAACTAAGCTGTAGAAACCAGTGTCAGACAGCTGCTTCCAAGGCCAATACGATAATGGGTTGCATCAAAAGTGGCATAGACGCCCGTGATGAGAACATAGTCCTGCCACTTTACAAATCACTAGTCAGACCACACATGGAGTACTGTGTACAGTTCTGGGTTCCTGTGAACAAGGCTGACTTAGCAGAGCTGGAGAGGGTTCAGAGGAGGGCAACTAAAGTAATAACTGGAATGGGTGGACTACAGTACCCAGAAAGATTATAAAAATTAGGGTTATTTACTTTAGAAAAAGACGACTGAAGGGAGATCTAATAACTATGTATAAATACATCAGGGGTCAGTACAGAGATCTCTCCCATGATCTATTTATCCCCAGGACTGTGACGAGGGGACGTCCTCTGCGTCTGGAGGAAAGAAGGTTTCTACACAAACATAGAAGAGGATTCTTTACTGTAAGAGCAGTGAGACTATGGAACTCTCTGCCTGAGGAGGCAGTGATGGTAAGTTCACTAAAAGAGTCCAAGAGGGGCCTGGATGTATTTCTGGAGGGTAATAATATTACAGGTTATAGTTGCTAGAGATGGGTCATTGATCCAGGCAGTTATTCTGATTGCCTGATTGGAGTCAGGAAGGAATTTTTCCTCCAAAAGTGGGGAAAATTGGCTTCTACCGCACCGGGGTTTCAACTTGTAGGATAACAGGCCAAACTGGATGGACAGATGTCTTTTTTCGGCCTTGTAAACTATGTTACTATGTTATGCCCAGATATGTGCCCCCTCAGTAGTTATGCCAGATTATGTGCCTCCTTCACATTAGTTATGACAGATATATGCCCCCTCATAGTAGTTATGCCCAGATATGTGCCCCCTCAACGTAGTTATGTCCAGATATGTGCCCCTCTCACAGTATTATGCCCAGATATGTTCCCTCTCGCAGTAGTTATGGCCAGATATGTGCCCCCTCACAGTATTTATACCCAGATATGTGCCCCTCACAGTAGTTATGCCCAGATATGTGCCCTCTCACAGTAGTTATGGCCAGATATGTGCCCCCCTCACAGTAATTATGCCCATATGTGCCCCTTCACAGTAGTTATGGCCACATATGTGCCTCTCAAAGTAGCAATGCCCAGATATGTGCTATCTTACAGTAGTTATGCAAAACTATATGCCCCATCACAGTAATACGCTCAGTTATGTTCCCCCTCACAGTAATATGCCCAGTTAAGTACTCCCTTCGCAAGAAGTTAAAAAAAAATACTCTACATACTCACCTGGTTTCTCTGATGATCCCCCCAGCAGCAGCAGGATACACAGAGCTGCTGGTATCCTGGCCAGCCCTGTCTCCTGCACAGACCAGAAGTGTGGAGTGCCGACAGAGGGAGGAATGATGGAGCAGTGAGAGGACAGCTCTCTGTATCATCATTATAGGCAAGTGTCTCTGCTTCCTATGGAAGCAGAGACAGCTGCCTGAGGGCAGGACATACCTCCCCTGCCCCGGGACTGTGGGACAGCCACTGTAGTATGGGACTGTCACACCAGATCCGGGACGGTTGGGAGGTATGCGAGTTTTATGGAGAGATTTATCAATGTATTTATGCCAGTTGATATACAGAGTGAGTCACAGGTCTCAGGACACCCTTTTATTTCAGAAATGAAAGGGGAAATGAAATATCTGAATGGGTGAGTAATGGCTGAGGGGCCTATCTTTTAGGCTATGTCCACAACATGGTCGCCATCTTGAAAGCCTCCATATCAGATCAAGGGCAAATTTTCCCAATGGGAACTGGGTAACGTAGCAAATCAGAAATTGATTGCCGCAATCAGATTTGCAAAATCTCTTGTGGTTCAAAAGTTATCAACACAGAAAGTTGCATCAACAACCGGGAACATTCCCTGTGATGCACAGCTATTTGACCTGTTCACTGTGTTGTCCCTGGTGCTGAATACAGAACTTTGAAGTTTTGAACTTTCTGTGTTTGATAACTTTTGAACCACAACAGATCTTGCAAATCTGATTGTGGCAATCAATTTCTAAGAAAATTCTTTCCCATTGGAAAAATTTGCCATTGATCCAATATGGCAGCTTTCAAGATGGTGGCCATGTTCCGGACATAGCCTAAAAGATAGGCCCCCTCACCCATTGCTTGCTGGGGTATTTAATTTTTCCCTTCATTTCGGAAAAGAGGGTGTCCTGCGACTTTTGACTCACACTGTAAATACATTAATAAATACGGTTCTCAGAATAAGTCCTATATTTATAAAGCACCAGCTCCACTTTTTCCATCACAGAAGTTGGGTAAAGATAGTGATGGCCAAACCAGAGCCACATGCTGCTTCACACTGAACTAGTGTGGTGCGCTACACTATCTCCTGCAGACTGCATGCTGCTCAAACTGTTTGAGTGTGGAGCGCTATACTTACCTACTGCTCACTGCTCCACATGTGAATTATTGTGGTGCGTTGTATTTATTATAGCTGTCGTCTCTATCTGGCTCCTGATGACACTTTATGTAGAAACGCGTTGAGCCATAGGCGTTCTTTTAGTGGTGTCTCCATTGCAGGCTTTTTAGCTTTAGTTCCTCCTTATCCCACCTCTGTCCGGGCCAGTGGGGAGTTGTTTTGAGCGCTCCTAGTATGGAGTATGTCTCTTACCCTCAAAGGCTGTAACATGGACAGTGGTTTGGGATATTCTAGGTAGACAGGGTCTACATGGACAGTGGTTTGGGATATTCTAGGTAGACAGGGTCTACTCTGCATCCATACACTTTTTTGGAGACATCCACGTTAGGGTAGTGGGGCATTTATGCACTATTGCTGACTGTGGGACATTTGTTTCCGCCCTTGCCTCATCTGCCCTGTGTTATAGTAACTGGAGGAGTCACAGTACGATGGCTGGGTGATTTGTATATCCCCACCATACCCCTCCAGTTGCGGCACTTTAAGTGAAGGTTTCATTGTCAAAGGGCTATTACATGTACTGTATGCCTTTTGTGTTTATCCAGATTCCTATTGTGCATTTGGTCTTTATTATTCGCTCACAGACCAGTTAACCATATACACCTATTGGGTGGAGCCCTTGTCTGGCTCTGGTCTGTAGCGTCTATCTGTGTTAACTTATCCTTTATTTTGCATTTTTTGGGGGGTTGTTTTTTCTTTTTAAGTATATTTCCAATAAAGAATGTTTTTAGCGTCTAGTTTATGCAGTGATTCTCGTAAAGATAGGAAAGGCATGACCTTTTTTTAAAGGGGTTGTCCGACGAAAAGTATTGTATAGTTTTCAAACCAGCACCTGCATCTGAATACTTTTGTAATTGCAAGTAATTAAAAATTTTGCATAGTCACTAAGATATGCAGTAAAATGTATCTGTATAGCGCCACCTACTGTTTTTTTTCTTATTTCTTTGACCTGCTCACTGAGATTGCCGCACATGCTCAGTTTCATCCTACAACTGCCTCCTGACTTGTGATAGGGAGAACATGGACACGCCCCCTTAGCTGCAGCAGAAAAGACACTCCCCTTGAGCTGCCAGCTGGACATAAATCTAGTAGAGCAATGAATGAGGAGATCTCTGGATCCATGTGAGGTACAGGGCTGGTTCTAGCTTTTTTAGAGATTGTCATGGTCTATATGATGCCTGATTTAAATTTTTTACATTAGTCATGGGATAATTCCTTTAAGATTTTTACCACAATATAAAAAAAATGAATTTTTCCAGAAATCTTACTTAAGTCCTTACTACGTCTTGCTATGGGAGCCTTTGATATTTGTATAAACTGCTGTTCTGTATTACACTGTATACTGTCAAATATGTAGGTTGACAACCGGGTGTTTAAAGTTTAACTATAATTTTTTTATTTTTTTTTTTACTTGTTTAATAGAACTAGGCATGTATACCCAAATTAGTCTGTCAATTAGTGTCAAAAGATCTGTAATTACCTTATAATAACAGCTTTCATTAATGTCCCCTGACCCTTTCCACTGGTCCCTTAAAAGACTGCTGCTATGGCTTGTCTGTCTTCCTTTTAGTATAAACAGAAGACAGAGGGGCGGTCCTTCACGCTGCATGCCTGCATTAGGCTTCAGAGTGAGGATGCGTGTCAGTCAGTAATCCAATCTGATTGGCTGGCAGGGAGCTGCTGGCTACAGCAAGTATGTGTGTGAAGTAAGGGAAGGCAATTTTGGCCTCAGAGAACTGGCAGAGGAGCCATCTTGAAAAGATCCTCATATAGTAGAGGTTAAAACTGCCGTAACAATGGGAAAAACTCAAAGAAAACAGTGGTATGTGAAGAAACTAAAGATTTCTTTATGCATAATGCTCCACCAACTGTAACATATGCTAAAATTGATTTTTTGATGAAAACATGACAGTTACACTTTAACTTGTCAAAGGGGTGTGTTTCTACACCACCTGATAATGTCCAATCAGGACAACAGTGGATAGGGACACATCTCTTTGACAAGGGAAAGTAGTCTCTTTAAACATTTCCAGGGGGGATATCAGAAGCACAATATAGAATTATACCTTTAGGTTAAATGCGAGTATTTACTAAAAAAAAGTCAGGAAAACAGAAAGGTTCTTTTAAAAAAGGTGGCTGTGAAACAGCTGAGAAGAAGTCTGTTCATAAACTGCTCATAGCGTCTACTTGTCTTTATAATTACATTTGGTTGGTAGGAGAAAAAATTATTCTAAAGGACAATGTAGATTAACTGTAATTTAGAATACTATGTTATACTACGCTAAATTAAATGACATACTACTGTATGCTCTACTGAATCTGTGCCAAGTACTTTTGAAACCTTATAATAGAATCTTTTCCAAGTATGAAGTTTGGACAGAGAACATTATTAATATTAGTTCCTACTAGTACTTATGGTTCCCAATCACTTGAATGGGAGCACTGCTGCAGTAACCTGGGAAGAGCACTACACAGTGTGTGATGCTGTTCTGGCACCTGAGCTGGTCAAAATAGTCTGATCTGATATTGATGACCTATCCCAACGATAACCCCTTTCAAGGGGTTTTCAGAATTTACCAATACATGATTAATGGGCATCCATGGGAAAAAAGCATTTTCTGTGTGTCATGACTGGCCCAGGAAATAAATACCACTACAACCAGAAAGTATCAGAATATGAGTGTTGGTTCTGTTTCAATAATGTGACCAACTCCCTGTGAGTAAAGCTTCTTTTTCTCATAGGAATACATAGAGAATTAGACTTCCTGTCCACACATAAGTCTATGTGTGAGTTGGTGGGTCTAATTGCTGGTCACATGACACAGATAAAAAACTTCAGGATTATCAAAAATTCAGACACTGGTAAGAAAATGACATTCACTACAGATTATATCATGTACATTTGTAGCAGGACATGGAATAAAATTTTTGTCGGGAGTTCTTCTTTAACCCACTGTGAACTATTTGCCCAAAATGGTTCCTACTAGACAACCCCTGTAAAGAGGTTGTCCCATGGTTCTGTACTGAGGAAAGGCCTGAGTTAGCTCTCTCTTTCTCTCTCTCAGAAAGCTGGTACCCTGGCCAAAGGGCTTGTGGCCCAGGGTCTGTGGCTCAGTCATCCAGCTGGCTCCCTGGTCACAGGGCTGGTGACCCAGGATCTGTGGTGGAGTATCCCTGTCTCAGCATCTTCTTCTGGTCACTTGTGCAGTCTGGTAGTGTCTTTTCTACTAAACACTGGCCCCTATCTGCAGACAACTGGAGGCTCTAACTGCTCTCCTTATATACAGTTTCTAACTGAACTAGAACCTTCTAGTGGGAGGAGTGTGGAGAATTAAAGCCTAAACAGAAACAATGTTGCAATTTCAGTGTGCCATAGACTTGTATACGGTTGTAATACAAGTCTATGGGAATGAATAAGCAACTTTCCAGACATAAACAAGTCTCCACACATAAACAACAGAGCTAAACTAGACAGTCAAAAGTCATTGGGTCAGTTTTTCACGTTTTCCAAAACGTTGCACAGTCCCTTATAGTAACTGTAGAAGATTTCTTACTTCTCAGTGCACAGATAGAAAGTCCCAAAGTCTCTGAGTATTAGCTGGCTGTGCATTAACCCTTTCCACAATGCAGTGCAAATATAGTGCAATAACAGTGCATATAAACAGGATATACTGCAATAAACATATAAAATGCAGTTCAACAATATAAAACAGTATAAGTGCACACAACAGCATAAATCGTAGTGCAAGTTAACCCATGAAACTGCAGTAAACTAATAGGTTGATGGCTTTGCATATTCATAATAGGGGCAAATGTCCACAAAAATCCATACTCTAAAGAACCCTTGCTCCAGGGCACTACAGTAGTACTCACGGTCCTCAGTCTGGCGTTCCCTGGGTTGCGCAGTAAAGGGGGAGGCTCCCTTTCTTCCCCTCAGGGCAGACCCTGGTTTTGGGGATCTCCTACCTGGTGGCGATTAGGATGCCTTTGGTGTTGGAGTGTTGTGGGGTGCAAGGCAGGAGATGGGGCTGGTGGAGGAGGCAATGATCAGGCCGGTTTGATGCAACAAGAAACAGTTCTGTACTGAACATAGTGGCAAAGTGAAAATACACATACTTTTTGAAGTGGGCACAATTCTTGTCGACATTGCACAAGTTATTTTTCCAATATATCTCTGCTTTCTCTCTAATCCAGCCAAGGGGTGTAATTCTCTCTCTTTCCCTCAATTCCCAGCTATGGGGTCTGGTCCTTTAGCAGACAATCAATCTGCCTCTTCAGTATGCTTGGGAGCCGGAAGCTTCTAGGCCAGATAAGTATGCTATGGAGGCCAACGCCTCCAAAGTCTTATATCCAGCAACTCTTTGCAATGGCTGCTTAACCATACAAAATGTATTCTATTTTCTTCCTCAGAGGCTGGTGTTAGACACAGTCTTCTCTATAACTCTGACTGGCTGTTCCCTGTTGTGCTGCTATGTGTCAAGTCCACTTGTAGGGGTGGGTGGACCTATCACCACCTAACCACTGCTGCTAGGGGTCTAACATTTAACTGGTTTTCCGACTATTTTTAACTAATGACCTACCCGACACAGTTAAAAAAGTCAGAAAACTCCACTAACCCTATCTTCCCAAAGACATAGCTTTCAGGATACCCATAAAATATACAGCAATAAACATACAATCCAAAGTCTCTTTTAAAAGTCTCTCCGAAGATTCAAACCTGGGATCTTTACATGCAGAACCAATCACTTATGACTGAACTACAGCCTTTCCAAACAGAGACACAGAGAAGTTTTTTTTTATGTTTAGAAGCATATTACTGGTGTCTTTACAATCATATATTGTGCCTGTGAATACAGCAGTAATATATAGATTAGCTTTCTGAGCAGATCTCAGTGTGGTTAAGCTATAGTACATAGTGTATATGATATGTAGATGCTAGGACACAGTTCTGCCCATAGTATGATGATGTCTAGACCTGTCAATCGAGGAAGGGTTGGGTATGCAGAGCACAGGGGGTGTTACAAAGCAGTGCTCAAGGGGTTCAGCCCTGCCTCCTGGTGCTCTAACCTGTTCATTTGCAGATGAATAAAAACTAAGATATCTCTGCAGCTACTTAGCATACAGACAAAATAAAGGTATCATTTTAATCAGCACAATGAGCCCCACCAGGCAGTGTGCCTGGTTTAATAGGATTGACCATGCTGACAGATGCTCTTTAATGGCCCCCAAAGCTAGTGCCAGTTTCTCTTTCAGGTTTTTATTGTATTTTGAGAATCTTGTGTGATAGTATTTTTCAGACTAAAGAATGTTTCCAATTTACCAGGAGGGATTATTCAAAGGCATTCTAGCTGTAGAAAGCTTACCCTACTTTGTAAAACTAGAATGTACCAGCTTTGTGGCATCCAACAGTGGGGGCCAGGAGTGAAGAAGATAAGAACACAAATACAGTAGTTTCCAACCAACTCATATGACTAAATATATTCATACATACTTAAAGGGGTTCTCCAGGAATTAAGAAAATGAAAATACTTCAATATTACTTTATTATAAATATATTCCCAAATACCTTTCATTAGTTATAATGGCTCATTTTGTCTGGGGAGAAATTATTAGGAGAAACAAAATGGCCGCTGTCCTATTAGTACACACAAAACCTGTCCTAATCACACAGCAGGGCAAGTCACTTTACAACACTGAGGTAAGGAGCTGCTTCATCCTCCTCTTTGCTTGTCAGGGATTATGATCCTGAATATAGTTCAGTATGATCTTCAGCTGAATCTCTGTGGGAATGGAGTTCATGAGACATGAAGTACAGACAGGAGGTGAAGATGTGTTAATGAGCAGCAGCCCTTGTATGCAGTCTCCATTACTGCAGTCTGTCCTGTCTGTCCTCTCTGTACTTTATGTCTCCTCATGGACTCCATTCCTTCCGAGATTCAGCTGAAGTTCTTATCAGCTGTATTCAGGATCATAATCCCTGACAAGCAGAGCAGAGGAGAGTGAGGCAGCTCTTTACCTCAGTGTTGTGAAGTAACTTGTCCTCCTGTGTGATTAGGACAGGTTTTGTCTGTACTAATAGAACGGCAGCCATTTTATTTCCCCTGATGGTTTCTCCCTAGACAAAATGAGCCATTATATCAATGATGATAGGGTAGTCGACGTGTTGAAAAAAGAAGGAGGATGGAGATAGAACTTCCTTTTGTTGGAATTTATTCCAGATGCGACGTTTCGGCTAAGGAACCCTTGTCAAGGTCATCAATATGTACTGGCTGCACAATCCTTTTAATTTGACAGGATTTCAAGATCAAATTTTTGCATCTCATTTACTTTTATATTTTATTATTACCCTATGCTATTCCAGGCCAACATAGCCAAGTAATATCTGTGGTAGCATCTGCATCACATGGACGCGCCTATTTCATTCTGGCGTAGCTAATGTGATAATTATGCCTGACCCGTTTTACAGTGGCACAGAGGACACAATGTGCTATGCTAAGTACTTTGTACTTTTGTCTTCGAGTCTTTTGGAAATTGTCTGCAGCAATGCTAAAATTTTTGAGACAAATTCCTGTTGGGAAGGTTCTTATATGTTTATTAGAGACAGAGTAGCAAGGCAGGTTACAGAGGAACACGGCAACAAGATGAAGTATGGTCCTGACGCTGGTATATCTCACAAATAACAGGTTCTTATAGCACAGATAACAAAGGGATATCATTAACACAACAAGTTTGGCGCATTCTGCCGCAGTACATTGACATCAATGTGTTTCATACATGACATCGATACACTAGTATTCATTCACATGGTGACATCAAAACATGACCATACGTAAGAAAAGTCAAACCTCCTGTACACTTCACAATTCTTTTTTTATTTATATTTTTTTAACAATTTGAAATAAAAATTACAAAAATTACAAAATACATATAAGAACAATTTGTTTTCACAATAACCTCCATTACATACACAACATGCTTTCTCCCAAAGGAGAAAAAAAAAGAACACCTCTCCTCCTACTCTAAAGATCTATCCCACTCAGTACGTTAGCATATGTTTATAGGCCCATACCTTCCACATAAAATTATACAATTTTTGCAAGTGTTGGCAAAAGCATATTTTTTACAGTGGGTGGTCAGGGTTACCAACTGTCCATAAATTCCTGGACAGTCTATAAAAGTAGGAAACTTTTTTCCAGTGTCCGTGAGAAAAATTAGATGTGTCCATGTTTTTTTTTTTTGAGGCTGGTGGTACTTAAGCAGGTCACTTTAAATGTAACTCTCAGCATTTTAGAGCTCACAGTAAATGCTGGTAATGTGTTCAGTAGTGATGATCAGGCACCCCGATGTTCGGGTGCTCGGATGCTCTGGCCGAACACTAGGTGGTGCTCAAGTGCTCGGCCGAACACCCGAGTATAATGGAAGTCAATGGGAGAAGACCAGGCACCCCCTGCTCGGATGAGGGGAGGGTGTCTGGTCCATAGGGAAACGTCAGAAAATGGTGGAAACTCTACAGAAATGGGGAGGATGTCTGGATGCATCTTGGACACCGAAGTCGCTGCTATTAAAGATGATGGCCGACTATTACGCCACTTTTACGGAATGACAAAAATACCCCCCAAAAACCCAAGATAACATCGATTTTACAGGAAATATTGTTAGGAAACATAAATTTACTTGTACATTAAGTGCAAGTGCTACCAAAAATTACACGGATGAGGCACTCTCATACAACAGGTATATCATATAAAGGAGGGCCTCATTCACATTGTGGTATAATTGTGGGCCTCCGACACTCATAAAGCCTATGCACTAAGTGAAAGGGCTGCCAAAAATTACAAGGAATA
The DNA here is from genome assembly GCA_900303285.1 of Rhinella marina. Classification (NCBI taxonomy): domain Eukaryota; kingdom Metazoa; phylum Chordata; class Amphibia; order Anura; family Bufonidae; genus Rhinella; species Rhinella marina. The sequence goes on along the minus strand of ONZH01019605.1, from coordinate 19,018 downwards.
GGCACTCCAATACACCCTTTATTACACATAAAGGAGGGCATCAGAGACACCCGTGAAAAATTATCATTGATGGCCTGCTGCTGAAACTCCAAAACAATAGAGTTGACACGCTGCTGACAAGCAGACCGTAAAAAAAATTTAAGGGTGACACGCTGATGCCAAGCTGACCGTCCCAAAAATTTAAGGGTGACACTCTGCTGCCGAGCTGACCGCCCAAAAAATTTAAGGGTGACACGTTGATGCCAAGCTGACCGTCCAAAAATTTAAGTGTGACACGCTGATGCCAAGGTGACTGTCCAAAAAATTTAAGTGTGACATGCTGATGCCGAGCTGACTGTCCAAAAATTTTTATTGTTGATGTGAAATTCTGCTGAAGAGCAGACCATTAAAAAAATTTAAGTGTGACACGCTAATGCCGAGCTGACCGTCAAAAAAATGTATTCTTGATGTGACATTCTGCTGAAGAGCAGAACGTTAACAATAATTAAGTGTGACACGCTAATGCCGAGCTGACTGTCGAAAAAATGATATTCTTAATGTGACATTCTGCTGAAGAGCAGACCGTTAAAAAAATTTAAGTGTGACACGCTAATGCCGAGCTGACCGTTGAAAAAATGATATTCTTGATGTGACATTCTGCTGAAGAGCAGACCGAAGAAGAAATGACCAGGGCACAGGTTATGTTTCTGGACACATGCTGGTGTAAGGCGGGGACGGCACACTGGGAAAAATAGTGGCGGCTGGGGACTGCGTAACGAGGGACAGCCACCGCCATCAGGCTTTGAAAGGCCTCGGTGTCCACCAGCCTAAACGGCAACATTTCCAAGGCCAGCAATTTAGAAAGTAGTGCGTTTAGAGCTATGGCCTGTGTGTGGGTGGCAGGGTATTTGCGCTTGCGTTCAAATGCCTGGGGTAAGGACATTTGAATGCTGCGCTGGGACATTGAAGTGGACGTGCTGGCTGATGGTTCCTGCGAAGGTCCAGTTGCAGGGCGGGAGGCATGTGGGCCTGCGTCTTGGACAGCAGATAACAGAGGGGAAGAGGAGGCAGTGGTGTGACCTGCAGACACAGATCGTGGACCAGGCATTCGGCCCACCTTTTAGGGTGCTTTGCTGCCATGTGGCGGATCATGCTGATGGTGGTCAGGTTGCTGGTGTTTACGCTCCTGCTCATCTTGGTACGGCACAGGTTACAAATTACAATCCGTTTATCGTCAGCACTTTCCTCAAAAAAAACGCCAGACTGCAGAACAACTAACTCTTGCCAAGGGAGCTTACCGCAAGGGGCTGCTCCGGGGAACAGTTGCGGGTCTGGTTGGCGTGGCCTGCCTTCTCCCTTTTGCCACCCTACTGCCTCTTCCAGCCTGTTGCGCTGCTGCGGATCCCTCCCCCTCTGTTCTGCTGTCCTCGCTCGGCTTGCCACCTTCCCAGGTTGGGTCAGCTATTTCATCATCCTCCTCCTCCACCGCCTCTTCCACATCCTCACTCTGGTCCTCCTCCTGACATGGTGAACTAACAAGAACCTGACTTAACTGCGTCTCATCCTCATCCACAACCTCTCGAGACACTAATTGCTCTTGACTTATTGGCAACTGTGTCTCATCATCATGCACCTCGTGAGACGCTAGTTGCCGGTCCCCACCGTCATCTTCTTCAGACTGTTCTGTTCTTCAGACTAAATAGGTTGGGAATCAGGGCACAATATCTCCTCATGTCCCACTTCAAGCAGCCTTGGCGAGAGGCCCAAGCCAAGGAACGGTGATGAAAAAAGCTCCTCAGAATATCCCAATGTGGGATTAGTTCTTTGCCCAGACTCTGCATGATGGGAGGAACGAGGATCAGGGTGAGGATGCGGTTGCCCAGACTCTTGGCTACTGAGACTGGACTTTGAGGAAGAGGGGGTGGTGCTGAACCGACTGGAAGCATTATCAGCTGAAATCCAACCGACTACCTGCTCGCACTGGCTCGCCCTGCAAACTGTGACATGAAGCTAGGAGTTTTGGATGACTTTGTTTCTTGGGCTCTGCCAGCAGGCACAGTTTCACCGCGCCCAGAGCCATGACCTCTGCGTTCACCATCAGCAGCACGCCCACTTCCCTGTCCCTTAGTGCTCGCCTTGCGCATATGGTATAGTATATATGCAACTTGGTCACAACTACAGTACTGTAGATTTTTATTAACTGTATGATCAGAAAAATTTAAACAAATGTCCAATATTCTGAATGCGCAAACGTTATAGAGCAGCCGCAAATGAGGAACTACGGCATAAATTAACGGTATTAAATGTAACAACGGATGTCAGCTACATAGACTTTTGAATGGTTGTAATACGCTGAGCACCTAGCGTTACTGACAGGGCACACTTGGGGGTTTTTTTTGCCACCAAAAAAAAACAAAAACAGACGTATTTCACAATGGACTTTGGTCTTTTTGGAACAGAAACAATCTTCCTACCTACCCAAATCCTATCCCTATAGTTTAATTCCCTCCTTGGGCAAATTAAACTGCAGACGCAAATGAGGAACTGTGGCCTAAATTATCGGTATTATAAGTAACAACGGATGTCAGCTACATAGACTTTTGAACGGTTGTAATACGATGTGCACCTAACTTTACTAACAGGGCACACTTGGGGGGTTATTTGCCACCCAAAAAAAACAACAGACGTATTTCACAATGGACTTTGGTCTTTTTGGAACAGAAACAAGCTTTCTACCTACCCAAATCCTATCCCTATAGTTTAATTCCCTCCTTGGGCGAATTAAACTGCAGACGCAAATGAGGAACTGCGGCCTAAATTATCGGTATTAAATGTAACAACAGATGTCAGCTACATAGACTTTTGAACGGTTGTAATACGCTGTGCACCTAGCGTTACTGACAGGGCTCACTTGGGTTTTTTTTGCCACCAAAAAAAGAAAATAAAAATGCAGAAGGATTTATCAATGGACTTTTGTGTCTTTTGAACAATGATACTAACCCTGCCTATAGAAATTCTATCCCTGCACAAATGTTATACAGCAAGACGCAAAAGAAGTACTGCGGGCTTAACAGCAGAAATTATAGCAAAGTATGTCAGGTATATAGTATACAGAGAGTATCCTACAGCATGCAGCAGCACATGTGGCATTAATGGCAGATCACCTAGTGCTATTTTCACCACGATTAAACACCCCAAAAATAATAAAATATTGCTCTGTGCCAGATACAATAGCCCTTAAAAGGGCTTTTGGGTCTTTTTTGAGCGATTTCTATCCCTGTCTAGCGTGCTTCTCTCCCTACAGTGTATGTCCCTCCTTGCTGCAGCAGCGCATGTGGCATTAATGGAAGGCCACCCAGCGCTATTTTCACGACCTTTAAAGTCCTCCAAAATAATAATATGTAGGTTTGCGCCAGATATAATAGCCCTTAAAAGGGCTTTTGGGTCTTTGTTGAGCGATTTCTATCCCTGCCTAGCGTGCTTCTCTCCCTACACTGTCTATCCCTGCATGCAGCAGCTCTCCCTGTCTAACACTGGCCAGGTCACATGTCACCGAGTGCTTTATAGCACCCAGTGACATGTGACCCGGCTAGCCAATCAGTGTAATGCCAGTAGCTAAGATGGCTACTGGCATTACACTGAATGCCATCCCTCCCCGCGCGCTAATTGGCTAATTAGCGTGCGGGGAGGTGACTCAAGCATGGCGCTCAAGCACACGCGGTATTCGGACGATTCGGTTCGCTCAACACTAGTGTTCAGTATTAGTATGTATTATTTATAATATTTATAGATTATAGTTTTTCAATTTTTCCATTAAAAATGTTGGTTGTCTGTGATTTTTGGACAAATTGTCCAGAAAAAATAAAATTAAGGTTGACGACCCTGTGGATGGTACAGTTGGAATTAGAGTTGAGCGAAATGAGCTTCAGATGCTACATCCGTAGCTGCTTTGCTGAAAAGATTAGTCTCCGTACAGTATTTGAATGTATGGGCTCTGGTGACCCAAGGTAAGTTATTCACGAAGTCTCTCTAGAAGAGAAGACGTTTATACCCTAATACCCCATATACCGATCTGCTCCAATGACTGTAATTTCTTTGGGCTTATGTGTTCTTAAATGGTCAACTGGAATGCACAGGGGCGGATGGGAACTTAAAGTGGCCCTGAAAAAAAACTGGAAGTGACCCCTATATTGTAGGTGGATCCAGTCTGAAAGAAGGTGGGGCAACACAAGTAGATGGGGCCAATAAAAGTTGGCAGGGTCAGTAATACCATAGTGCAACACAAAATACCATCCCACCGAACCAAATACCACAATGAAGCACAAAATACCTTCCCAGAAGCTGTCCCTCTGTGTTGGCCATCAATAGCTGCCACATTCTGTCCTCCTACTCCAATTATCTCTAATAAGGATATGGAGCAGGAGCATTAGGTGCTGAGATATCGGCCACAGCACCAAGCCAGCCCTACCGTCAGCATGCTGCCTGGACTTCCTCTAATAATGACCCCTACAGTTCCCCCAGTAGTATGCACCTGGCCAGTGGCGGTGTGGAGGGCTTGGGTGGCTTTGCGGATATTGGCGCACTGGGATAATTCTATGGCCTGTCCTCCACGGGGAATGCATGCAGATTTCAACCAGTTAATTGTCAAACCTGATTTAGCCCAATAGTCTCTAAAGGTTTCAAAAACTAAATTGCCCAAAAATAATAAATCATCCGCATATAGGAAGATTTTTTCCCATGTCTATTGTCTCCCCATAAAAAAAAACTTCTATCAAAGCTACCTGTCTAATGCCGGTGGCTGGTGGTTCCAATTATATTGCTAAAGGTATTGGAGAAAGTGGACAACCATTGTCTTGTACCCCTACTGATTTAAAAGAATCTAGAGATATGCCCATTCACCAATACTTTAGCACTGGTATCTGTATAGAGTAACTTAACCCATGAAATCAATCCCTCACTGAAACCCATATGCCTAGCCTCCAGAATATTATCTATTATCTATATAAACGGCCATTCAGAGATAGCAGCTGCACGCTAATCGTGCAGCTGCACAGTGGGGTACCTGCTGTCAGTGACAGCAGGGTACCCCAAAGAGAAGGCAGGGACCGTTCCCAGGGGTCCCTGCCTTCTAGATCGCTGTATACACAGCGCTCAACGAGCGCTGTGTATACATATCAGGAAGCGCTATTGCGCTTCCTGTTCCGGCCCGGCGGTCACGTGATTGCCGGGGCCGGGAGAGTGCAGGAGCTGCCGGGTCTCTCATAGACCCGATCAGCCCTGCACTGAGGCTGTACAGCATAGTATTATGCTGTAGAGCCTCTCTGGGGATGTATTTCCCCTGTAACTGGGGCCACTATGTCAGCCCCAGTTACAGGAGAAATCAAGTGTAAAAAAAAAATAATAATAAAATAAGTGAAGTTAAATGTCCCCCTGAGGTCTTGTATGACCTTATGGGGGACACAAAGTGTAAAAAATAAAAATAAAAAAAAATAGTATCATAAAAAAAAAAAAAATCACATATATATAAAAAAAAATAATTTCCCCCCAAATATTTCATTAAAAAAGTTACAAATAAAAATAAATAAATAAGATACACATATTTGGTATCACCGCGTCCGAAACGACCGTCTATATAAAAATATCACATGATCTACCATATCTATCATAAAGTGAACTGCGTAAAAAAAATCTAATAAAAATTAAGCCAAAACAGCTTTTTTTGTCGCATCACCTACCAAAAAACATAATATTAAACAATCAAAAAGTCATATGCATCCCAAAATGGTAGCAATAAAAACGTCACCTCATCCCGCAAAAAATAAGCCCCCACACAAGATTATAGCCCGAAAAATGAAAAAAAAATGGCTCTTAAAAAACTGCAACACAAAAACATGATTTTTCTTCTAAAAATGCTCTTATTGTGTAAAACGTAAAAAAAAAAAAAATAGACATATTTGGTATCGTTGCGTCCGTAACAACTGGCTCTACAAAAATATCACATGATCTACCCCATCAAGTGAACTGTGTAAAAAAAAATATAGAAAAATGCCCCTAAACTGCTTTTTTTTTTTAGTTAACCTCCCAAAAATTAGATTAAAAAGTGATCAGAAAGCCATATGTACCCCAAAATGGTGCCAATAAAAAGCACAGCTTGTCCCGAAAAAATAAGACCTCACGCAGCTCAATCCACAAAAAAATTAAAAAGTTATCACTCTTACAAACCATGACAAAAAATTCCATGTTAGAAAATGCAGATGCTGCTCCTCCCCTTCTGAGCCCTGGCGTATCCCCAAATAACAGTTTACGACCACATGTGGGGTGTTTCTGCAAACTTCAGAATCGGGGTAATAAATATTGAGTTTTGTTTTGTTGTTAACCCTTGATGTGTTACAGGAAAAAATTATTAAAATGGAAAATCTGCAAAAAAAGTGAAATTTTGAAATTTCACATCTATTTTGCTTTAATTCCTGTGGAATACTTAAAGGGTTAACAACATTTCTAAAATCAGTTTTGAATAGTTTGAGGGGTGTAGTTTCTAAAATGGGGTCATTTATGGGTGGTTTTTATTATGTAAGCCTCACAAACTGACTTCAGAACTGAACTGGTCCTTAAAAAAGTTGATTTTGCAAATTAGCAAAAATTGCGTCTAAAATTCTAAACCTTCTACTGTCCTAAAAAATAAAATGACACTACCAAAATGATGCCAACATAAAGTTGACATATGGGGAATGTAAATTAAAAAGTATTTTATGGGGCATCACTATCTGTCTTAAAAGCAGAGAGATTGAAATTTTGAAAACAGTGAATTTTTTCAAATTTTCGGTAACTTTTGGATTTTTTTATACATAAAATTAAAACTTATCGACTCAAGTTTGCCATTAACTTGAAGTACAATGTGTTACGAGAAAACAATCTCAGAATCGCTTGGCTAAGTAAAAGCGTTCCAAAGTTATTACCACATGAAGTGACACATGTCAGATTTGAAAAATTAGGCCTGGTCAGGAAGGGGGGAAATGGCTCAGAGCTGAAGTGGTTAATTGACCTGCCAAAATTCTCGCCAACAGTTTAATATCTCCATTATAATTATCTCCAGACAGCGTGATAAGAATCAATATACCTTTGTAACCATGTAGTCTTTAGAAACTCTATCAATTTAGGAAGCAAATATTCCCTGTAATACGAGTCATATTCAAACAGGTGTCTGTCAAGTCCAGAAGAACTTGTTCTTCATTATAGAATTCAGAAACAAATTGGCCTCCTGAAACTATATGGGTGCATCTAGCATATCATTTTGCTCAGTTGTTAATTTAAAAAACTGCCTAACTTCACTACCCTTAGCCTAAATTTTGCTTTCTTATAATCTCTCAAGGTAAGTAACTATTTATTTCATTGGAGTCTTGTGTATTCACTATATTACATCCATAAGTGCTTTGAATAGGGTTGCCAGTTGGCCGGTATTCCACCAGTCAGGCAGGTATTTTGCTTAGACTGATGATACTTATTAATACATAATACATGGGAAAGTACTACTGAGGTTTTTAGACAGAATATATCTCTTATTTATTAACATTGAGCTCTATAGCTCAGTGGTTAAGGTTTTTTGCTTTTAATGTAGATGGTGAAGAAACACTTAACAAATAAAGGCTAAATAAAACATAAATACACAGGGGTATCCTGTTCAGGTGCAGATCCTAAAAATGATCAAATGAAACCTTGTATTAAGCAATGCCCCCAAACCAAACCCTCTTTTAACCTGCGTAAACTTGGATGGTATTTTTTGCTGGGAAAGGTGGCAATCCTAGCTGTGATCCAATTTAAATACTCGGCCAGCGGTGCTCCCTAATGCACCCAAATACTATATTGAAGAAATAACACAACCACGCAAGTAGTCCCCACATACTAATAGTGCTTTTAATCACTGATCGCATGGAACGCTAATAGACTATAAAATCTCAAATTTTATTATATCTTACTAAAATAATGGGGAAAAAACAACAAATAATGGCCCTAGGTCCTAACTCGGACCTATAGGGAGTGCAATCCTCAGCCACCGATTTATTTGATGGTGGAATCCTGAGAAATGTCACAACCTACTAATTAATTAAGGTTAAAATATTTATAGGGTACTGGAGTATACCAATGAAGAGTCTACAGGGTAGCTACCCTGTGTGTATATGGCTCTATTCACTGACCCAATCCAGACCTAAAAGCCCTGAGGGAATAGACCTTGTAGGATATGGTTGGTGGTGGTGCGCCCTGCGTCTGTGGGCATTCAATCCACGCTGTCCAATACAAAAGGGTCCCCCTAGCTATGACTTAGTCAATTCAGCGCCATTCATGTCTTGGGTCAAACACTGCTGTGCTGTGCTCTACGCGTTTCACCATAAACCTATGGACTCATCAGGAGCAGCACACTATCCCAAACAAACAAACATATACAGGGCCAGCCCCCGTTGTCTACGGGTGGTGGCACCGGCGCTATGACGGCCGTGAGGCCACCGCTGATGTTACCTCCTTAAATACACAGCGGACCTCCCCTAAGGGGTGTGGCTGTCATAGGGCTGCAGCCCGGGCCGGACTGGACGGAAATTCCCGCCCCATCCCGCCCCTCTGCTGCCCCCATCATCAGGCAGCCGCCCCTTTTATGGTGTCAAAACACCAGACATCAAAGGGATCTCTCTCGCGGCAACTGTATACTGCAGCAATGGAACAATGAATGATACAGAGAGAATGATCAGCGGAAGGGACCTCACAAGAGATAATAAGGTCAATGCAAGTACAGTGGTATCGCTGTAGACCATCTTGTCAGTGGTAAACAGGGTCCCATCAAGTATCGCAGAGCGTATTAGGCATCACAAATAGACCGCACGGTCAACTCCACGACCGCTCCTAATCCACCTACTGCTAGTTGTAAGACATAGACCCAGATCTGAAAGGGGCCCATTCTCATATGTTGGGGCCTCATTCACAAATAACATCAAGATCTGATCAGGCCTCAGTCACAAGTAACCACATATTGCTAGTTGTAAGACATAGACCCAGATCTGAAAGGGGCCCATTCTCATATGTTAGGGCCTCATTCATAAATAACATCAAGATCTGATCAGGCCTCAGCCACAAGTAACCACATGTTGCTAGTTGTAAGACATAGACCCAGATCTGGAAGGGGCCCATTCTCATATGTTAGGGCCTCATTCACAAATAACATCAAGATCTGATCAGGCCTCAGCCACAAGTAACCACATATTGCTAGTTGTAAGACATAGACCCAGATCTGAAAGGGGCCCATTCTCATATGTTGGGGCCTCATTCACAATTAACATCAAGATCTAATAGGGCCTCAATCACAAATGACAGGACCACATGAGTGATCGAAAGTCTCACAACGGATCAATGCCAACTGGGCTATGTATATTTTACACATGCACACATGTGATACCATGGTGCAATACTGGTTCACCAAAGCGCCACTGACAATCATGTTTAGATGGTCCAGGCATCACAACCATGAACAGGTCACGTATGAACAAGGGTGTCTAACATTTACAGAAAACAGACATATGAAATATGGTCATTCAGACCTTGGGGACGTACCGTCTGTAATCTGAACGTCCATTGAGTCTCTTTTTGTAATACTTTTTTGTCAAAGTCCCCACCTCTGGGGGATCTTCTGATCACCTCTATGCCCTGAAACTGAATCACACTCGTCTGGCCCACATGTTGATCACAAACGTGACGGGCTATAGAGGTGTCGGCTTCATTCCTGATGTCATTAAGGTGTTCCCCTACTCGACGGCGAAATTCTCTAATTGTCTTCCCGACATATTGCTTGCCACATATACATGTAGCAAGATAGATCAAACCGCGAGTTTTACAGTTGACAAAAGAGGTCACAGTGTAACGTTTGTGGCTGACTGTGCTGTAGAAGGTGTTGCCAGTTTTTATTGCTCCACATGCTATGCAATTGCCACATCTGAAGTTCCCTGTTAAATTGGAATGTAGCCAGGTCGAGGGCACCGGAGTCTGGAAGAAGCTATGAACCAGCCTATCCCTCAGATTCCGCCCTCTTCTGTAGGTAATCGCTGGCATATCACCCACCAGATGTCCTATGTCCGGATCTGATTTTAAAATGCCCCAGAATCCCCCAGAGGTGGGGACTTTGACAAAAAAGTATTACAAAAAGAGGCTCAATGGACGTTCAGATTACAGACGGTACGTCCCCAAGGTCTGAATGACCATATTTCATATGTCTGTTTTCTGTAAATGTTAGACACCCTTGTTAATACGTGACCTGTTCATGGTTGTGATGCCTGGACCATCTGAACATGATTGTCAGTGGCGCTTTGGTGAACCAGTATTGCACCATGGTATCACATGTGTGCATGTGTAAAATATACATAGCCCAGTTGGCATTGATCCGTTGTGAGACTTTCGACCACTCATGTGGTCCTGTCATTTGTGATTGAGGCCCTATTAGATCTTGATGTTAATTGTGAATGAGGCCCCAACATATGAGAATGGGCCCCTTTCAGATCTGGGTCTATGTCTTACAACTAGCAATATGTGGTTACTTGTGGCTGAGGCCTGATCAGATCTTGATGTTATTTGTGAATGAGGCCCTAACATATGAGAATGGGCCCCTTCCAGATCTGGGTCTATGTCTTACAACTAGCAACATGTGGTTACTTGTGGCTGAGGCCTGATCAGATCTTGATGTTATTTGTGAATGAGGCCCTAACATATGAGAATGGGCCCCTTTCAGATCTGGGTCTATGTCTTACAACTAGCAGTAGGTGGATTAGGAGCGGTCGTGGAGTTGACCGTGCGGTCTATTTGTGATGCCTAATACACTCTGCGATACTTGATGGGACCCTGTTTACCACTGACAAGATGGTCTACAGAGATACCACTGTACTTGCATTGACCTTATTATCTCTTGTGAGGTCCCTTCCGCTGATCATTCTCTCTGTATCATTCATTGTTCCATTGCTGCAGTATACAGTTGCCGCGAGAGAGATCCCTTTGATGTCTGGTGTTTTGACACCATAAAAGGGGCGGCTGCCTGATGATGGGGGCAGCAGAGGGGCGGGATGGGGCGGGAATTTCCGTCCAGTCCGGCCCGGGCTGCAGCCCTATGACAGCCACACCCCTTAGGGGAGGTCCGCTGTGTATTTAAGGAGGTAACATCAGCGGCGGCCTCACGGCCGTCATAGCGCCGGTGCCACCACCCGTAGACAACGGGGGCTGGCCCTGTATATGTTTGTTTGTTTGGGATAGTGTGCTGCTCCTGATGAGTCCATAGGTTTATGGTGAAACGCGTAGAGCACAGCACAGCAGTGTTTGACCCAAGACATGAATGGCGCTGAATTGACTAAGTCATAGCTAGGGGGACCCTTTTGTATTAGACAGCGTGGATTGAATGCCCACAGACACAGGGCGCACCACCACCAACCATATCCTACAAGGTCTATTCCCTCAGGGCTTTTAGGTCTGGATTGGGTCAGTGAATAGAGCCATATACACACAGGGTAGCTACCCTGTAGACTCTTCATTGGTATACTCCAGTACCCTATAAATATTTTAACCTTAATTAATTAGTAGGTTGTGACATTTCTCAGGATTCCACCATCAAATAAATCGGTGGCTGAGGATTGCACTCCCTATAGGTCCGAGTTAGGACCTAGGGCCATTATTTGTTGTTTTTTCCCCATTATTTTAGTAAGATATAATAAAATTTGAGATTTTATAGTCTATTAGCGTTCCATGCGATCAGTGATTATATTTATTAAGGGACGCAAACCATTTGGTACATTATTCCGTGATTTATACTAATAGTGCTCCCAACAGTCCTACCTATTATAATTCTTCCTCAGAATTTCATAATTACTAATAGTGCCCCCTACAGTAGTCATTATATCGCCCCAGTGCCCAATAATAATAATATCCCCCACAGAACCCCCAGACTTGCAGTGCCCTCAGTAGTGATAAAGCTTCCCAAAAAGCAACATTCACACAGGGCCGGGTGAGCCTAGAAATGACTTGGTCTTTGGTAACACTTTGAGGTTGGGGTTGTATGGCTACCATTTGCCTCAGTACAGGAACATGCTGAAAGTGTTCAACAAGTACACATAGGACTATCTCCATCTCAAAGGACTCTCTCAAGTAGCAAGTTGGGTTTGGGATTAGTAGTGCCCTGGAGCAAGGGTACTTTGAAGTCCAGACATTTGTGGACATTTGTCTATTTCTTCTATGCAAAGTCACCAACATCTTACTTTATTTCACTTGAAAGGGTTAACTTGCACTGTTTAATACTGTGTAACTGCATTTTATATGTATATATATATATATATATATATATATATATATATATATCCTGTTCATTTGCACTGTATTTGCGAGGCTCCATAGAAAGAGTTAATGAATACTGAGAGACTTTGGGACTTTGAATGAAAAGCTGGTAATTTTCTTTCAAATTTCTTTTTATTAAGTGATAAAACAGGACAAATGCATGGCATACATTTGAATAATGCAGAGAAAACAAAATCTCACAAGTAGCAATGCCATATTATTGACATGCTTGACATAGGAATATTAATTTCTCATAGTACAACATATGTAAAAAGTTCAGCAGAGTTGACTAACACTGACTCAGCATGTCATATAAGAGGTATATAATGAGAAGAACAGAGATAACAAAAAGAAGGTAAGAAAGGAAGGTAAATTCATGCATCTTTACTTATGCGAATCTGTCTAACCTTCTTTTAAATCATTGCGTCAATTAATAATAGGTATATATGAACCTGTTCTGTATGTATTTTGAAATATCTGGCATGCCTGGGAGAAAAGGCTAATAAATACGAAAATATGGGTAACAAACTTGTGCTTCAACTATTTCCGTTTAACTGTTGGTGTCCCAGGAGAAGTACTTAAGCAGTGGATGTCGGAGTTGGGTTTTTGCTGAGTCTGTATACCCTCCAAGGTTCCCACAGTTTAAGAAATCTGTCATGCCTTCTCTCCTCCCAGCTAGCTAATTCCTCTAATCCAGTGATGCCCAACCTACGGCCCGCGGGCCGCATTTGGCCCGCGCATGCCCCTGCTTCTTATGATTTTTTATTTCATATACTCTGCGGCTGCTGGGGGCTGATGGAGGCATTTGGGAGGCTGATGGAGGCAATTGGGGGCTGATGGAGGCATTTGGGGGGCTGATGGAGGCATTTGGGGGCTGATGGAGGCATTTGGGGGGCTGATGGAGGCATTTGGGGGGCTGATGGAGGCACTGGAGGCTAAAAGAAGCATTTGGGGATAATGGAGGCATTTGGGGGCTGATAGAGGCATTTGGGGGCTGATAGAAGCATTTGGGGGCTAAAAGAGGCATTGGGGGCTAAAAAAAGGCATTGGGGGCTGGCTGATAGAGGCTTTGGGGCTGATAGAGGCATTTGGGGGCTGATATGAGAGGCATGGGGCTCTTATCTGAGATCTGATTGTTGGTTATTCACATTGGGGTCTGAGGTCTTATTGGGGTCTTATTAACATTGGGGGTCTGATTGGGGCTGTGAGCTGAGGTCTGGTGAAAATATTTTTTTCTTATTGTCCTCCTCTAAAACCTAGGTGCGTCTTATAGAGCGAAAAATGCATTCTGTGCTGAGAATCAACATGACAAACTTTGATCCAAATTTTTCAAAACTGGTTTCTGGAAAACATCTGCAGACGTCCCTTTAATGAAATGACATCAAATAGTGAGTACAGAAATTATTTCTGGTTTATGATTTCTTTCTAATACTGTGTTATCTAAATTAGTAGAATAATTTCCTTTTTAATGATTGCATTTCTTTCTGGCAATGCTACCTGGTTCTGACCCGCGAAATTTATTCCACGTCTAGTGCGGCCCCCAGATGAAAAATGGTTGGGCACCACTGCTCTAATTGATACATTTGGTCCACCTTATCCCACCATTGACTTAGAGTAGGTGGATCACTACTGAGCCACTTCAAGGGTATTAACAACCTACAGTAGCTGCCTGAATCAGATGGATCAAGTTATTTTTCGAGGGTTTCCAATTCTGCGTGGGTAGCCAAAGAAGCACTGCTTTAGGAGTCAAATTGACTGATTTAAGAGACATTTCATTTATTGAACGCGCGACCTCTGACCAGTATGATGTTATCTTAGGGCAGTGCCAGAAAAGGTGACTCAGCGAACCCTCTCCAACTCCACACCTCCAACAAGCATCAGTGGCCTGTAAGCCTCTTAAAAACAGTTGTTTTGGTGTTTTATACCATTGTGTCATTACTTTATAAGAGTGTTCCTGCACCCTTATGCATCTTGAAAACCCATGAGAGCAGGAGTGAACCCGCAATACATTGATTTCAGAGAAGGTAATGCCTAGTTCTGAGGCCCACATCTGCATATATTGGGGTAGTGACTTGTTCTGTGGCGTCAATAGAGAGGCATATAAAAGCAAAATTAATTTGGGAGGGGCTGTGTCCCTGAAGATTATTTCTCAAACCATGTCTTATCCCTGATGTCTCCCTTTTTCTTACTCAGTAGCCTACAGGTAGATTTGAGTTCTAGTGTATCCAAAAAGTTATTCTTTGCCAATGTGAAGAAGGTATTATTGGGGTTTTTATCTGGGTCAGGCATGTCCTGAAGGAATTTTTCTAGTGTGTAACCTTTGAATTTATTCCATAATGGCGCTGCTTCATTGGCTTTGGGTCTCACCAAAAAGGAATTAAGTCTGTAGGCATTGCAAGAGGTAAGCTACTAATGATATCATAGGTTGAGTTTAGTTTCTGTATCACTGATAACGTTCCCTTCAGTAAAGGGTTATTTATCATAAAAGGGGAAACAGATGGAAAAATACCCCAAAGGCCAGCTCTAAGGATATGTGGTAGGAGTCTGTGTTCCACTTCATTCCCATGAGTGTTGTAACTTGGTACCTGTATCTGGAGCCACCTTTTCAAGTGAATCACTTTGTAATAGGTAAAGACATCTGGAAGACCGAAGCCTCCATGCTCTTTCCTCAGTACCAGCCTATCATAGGCTATTCTAGCCCTACCATTCTTCCATAGAAAGTCTGAGAAAATCTTTCGAATATGTTTGGAAAAGGAGTTAGGTAGGAAAATTGGGAGCATTTGTAAAAGGTATAATATTTAGGCATTATAAATGTCTTTAGCAGGTTCTTACGCCCCATCCAAGACACATATGGAATCTTACTTAGTAAGGGAGTATAGTTCAAATGGAACAGTCTCTCAGGATGAGAAGGAATCTTCACTCAAAATCTTAACTCTAAATAAGTTATGTTATTTAGTAACATATGTAATAAGAGATGTTTGCCATTTAACCCTTTCACTCCCGGAGGTTTTTTCGGTCATGCATTTTCGTTTTGCGCTCCCTGCCTTCAAACAGCCATAACTCTTTTATTTTTCTGTTCACATAGCTGTATGAGGGCTTGTTTTTTGCGGGACAAGTTGTACTTTCTAACGCCACCATTTAATATTGCATATGGTGTAGTGGGAAGCGCGAAAAAAATTCCAAACCGGGTGAAATTGCAAAGAAAACACTATTCCACTACAGTTCTACGGGTTTCTTATTTACAGCGTTCGATGTGCATTAAAACTGATCCATTACTTTCATTCTACTGGTCAGTACGAATCCGGCAATACCTAATATGTATAGTTTTTCCTGCGTTTTCATAGTGATAAAATAATTAGAAAGTTGCCCCTTTTTTTTTTCCTTGTCAAATCTTGACCCCTATAACTTTTTGGTATTTATGTGTACAGAGCTGTATGGGGGCTCATTTTTTGCGGGACGATCTGAAGTTTTTATTGATATCATTCTGGGGTGTGTATGAGTTTTTGATCACTTTTTATTTAATTTTTTTAGAAAAAAAAAGCGACAAAAAACGGCAAATCGCCATTTGGACGCTTTTTTCCGCCACACAATTCGCCGTATTGGAATTTTTTTTTTATATATTTTAAAAGTATGGGCGTTTTCGGTCATGGTGATACCCATGATGTCTATATTTATTGTTATTTAGGTATTTATTTTTTAATTATACGGAAAGGGGGGTGATTTGAACTTTTATATCTTTTTTATTTTTTATATATTTTTTAACATTTTTTTAAATTTTTTTTTTACTATTTGAACGCTCATATATGGGCTTATATATTGTGGCTTTTTTTTTTCCTTTATGAGCAATCAGGGATTTTCTAGACTCAGAAATCCATGAATTGCTCATTTCTTATCCTGGCCTGCCATCTAGTGGCCAGAATAAGAATTGCACTTTGAAAACTGTAATCCTCACCAGCGAGGATTACAGTTTTCATACGGTGTACAGACACCCCGATTGGCCACACGGGGTGTCTGTACACCACCCGGAAGCGAACGCTTCCGGGTTCAGACGAAACTAGATGCCGTGATCACGTGTGATCACGGCATGTAGACGCCCAGGAAGACGCCGCCGATGGCGGTAAGTAGCTGCAAGTCTCTGCTGTTAGAAACAGCAGAGACTTGCCGGCCATGACGCCCGCCGCACTTGCGAGCACATGTACGGCGCTGGGAGTGTAAGGGTTAAAGGATGTAGAGGTTTGAAGAACTGATACTAATGCAGAAGGGGCCGAAATATTAAGAGCTTCAGTTTTTGAATGATTAGCCTTGAAGTTGGAAAAGGAACCATAATGAGTAAAAAGGTCTAATATGTGTGGAAAAGCTTTCTCTGGGTTCGTGATCATTATGAGCAAATCATCAGCAAATGCAGCGTTAGTGATTCTAGGTTTATTATTGGCCGCTTGGACACCTTGAATATGTGGGTGGTCTCTAATAGCTTGGAGTAAAGTCTCCATAATAAAAATGAAAAGTTTAGGGGAGAGAGGGCACCCCTGCCTGGTGCCATTTCTAATTGGGAAGGATAGAGATAAAGTTCCATTAACCCGGACCTTTGCACTTGGGTCGCAATATAAGGACATAATCGCTTGGATGAATTTTTCCGGAATGCCAAACTGTAGTAACGTTTTTTGTAAAAAGCTCCAATTGCCTTTTCAAAGGCCTTTTCTGCATTAACACCTAGCAGAACTAGTGGTTGCTTGGTCTTCTTGGCAATTTGGATAGTTGTGATAAGCTTACGTGCATTGTGATTTCCTTCCTTGCCCAGTACAAAGCCCGCTTGATCAGGGTGTATGAGCTTGGGGAGGAACGTACTAAGCCTTTGCGCCAGAAGCTTTGCCCATATCTTAACATCTACATTTAATATTGAAAGAGGCCTATAGCTCCCGCATTGTTGTGGATCCTTTCCTTCCTTAGGCAGAATAGTAATTATAGCTTCTAGGGATTGTGTAGGAAGGCATGCACCAGAGAAGAGGGCCCTACACCATTCAGTAAGTTGGGGTAACAGAATTAGTAGAAACTTCTTGTAGTATCCCACAGGTAGCCCATCAGGCTAAAGTAGAGTCCCTGAAAGACATGGAAGTTTTAGTTTATGCAAAAACTTCTCCCTACCTAGCAATGAGTCTGACTGAGATGGCATCTCAGATTCTCCAAGGTTATATAAATTGCTATAAAATTCTTTGAAGGCGACAGCTATATCATTTGAGGCCAGGTCACCTTGTTTTGCTTAATAGATGAAATATACGCAGCATCCTGTTTCTTTTTGATGAGTCAAGACATTACATTTTTGTACCTTTATCACCATGAGCATAGAAACGGTATTTAAAGTACTGATACGCCTTAGCATGACATACATTAAGATGATCTTTCAGCTCTCGTCTCAGCCGCAGCAACTCCCCCTGGGCCTGTAAAGCTTTAGTCCTTTTATGAGAAAGTAGAGAAAGTAGTTGTTTCTGTCTCTCCTTCTTAATTTTGCTACCTAGCGCAATAAATTCACCTCTTATCAAAGCCTTATGGGCTTCCCACAAAACTGGAATAGATGTGTCTGTAGGGGTGTTTTCATTAAAGAAAACCTGTATCCTCTTATATAGAGAATTAAAATCAGATTCCCTATCTAATAGTGTTTCATTTAATCGCCAAGTCGATTGTTTTGGCAGAAGATTAGCAAGAATCACTGAGGCCAAGACAGGAGCATGATCTGATACCTTCATAGGATCAATAGATGCCTTCTGTAACGTTTCTATATCCTTATTTGAAATAAAGAGATAATCCAGACGTTGGAAGGAGTTATGTGGGGTAGAATAGAAAGTGTAATCACGTGTGGTTGGGTTCAGCAGCCGTCAAGCATCCACTAAGCCAGAGTCAGAGAACATTTTATTAATGCGTCCCAAAGAGATCTGAGAGTGTACAGATGTGCCACCAGGTGTGTCTGAAGATGGACATAGTGCCACATTAATATCTCCACTTACAAACCGTATCCCCTCAGCAAATTGATCCAATAGCTTCAAAGTGGACCGAAGCCGATATTGTTGACCCCTGTTAGGAGCATATAAGCTTGCTAGAGTTACTACTTCATTCCCAATCTTTCCCCTTCACAAAAATATATTGACCTTCAGGATCTGTCTGGGTAAGTATGTGAGTGAATGGAACATGCTTGGCAACCACCACCGCCACCCCACAAGACGCTTTAACATAAGCACTATGAAACCAAGCTTTGAAGTAGGCCCGCGGCAGAGAGGGCACACAGCCTGCCTTAAAATGCATCTCCTGTAGGAAACATACATCTGTACGTGCCTTCTTCATAAGCCGAATAACTTGAGAACGTTTCTGCGGAGTATTTAGACCCCTGACATTAAATGTAGTACATTTGATACTAGCCATTATAAGCTGAGGTCTAGCTTGCAGCCCGGAGAGGGGAAGGAAAGAGGGACATAGGGTAAGGCCAGTGGCGTAGCTACCGGGGGGGCAGGGGGGGCGACGGCTCCGGGCCCAGTGACTCAGGGGGGCCCAGCAAGGATGACCTTGCCTTCTATCAGGCGAATACAAGTGAGCGCTTCCATTATGGAAGCGCTCACTTGTATTTAGGGACCCCCATCAGACCTCAGATCAGCCCACCCAGCCACATAGGATTAAAATAAAAAACTTTACTTACCTGTTCTGC
>ONZH01019604.1:0-35605 GCA_900303285.1 Rhinella marina | reverse complement strand
AGAGGAAGAAGAAGGAAAAAAAAAAAAAAACACAAACTCTGCATCTCTAAACTCTACCAAAAGGACCATGTTCTAAACCATACCCCAGGCTTATTTTGAGAATTATACCAAATCTTTTCATAGGCCTTTACTTTATTGACCAGGTTCATCAAGTTATTAACATCTGGGGGGCCTCTGGCCATGCACCCCATGGAATGATGACTCTGGCCAACATAAGCACTATCAGGATCAATCTATATTTATGAGCCAAGCCCTGTGATCTCTCGATGTCCCCAATAATGGCAGTCTGGGGATTAAATGACAACTATACCCCAGTTTTATTATTGATAGTACTGTAAACCTCTCGCTAAATGTCTGTAAATAACCACAGCTCCAGCATAAGTATAGAAAGTCAGCAGAATCTTGGTCCCCCCTAGGAATAGATAAAGTTGATAAAGTAATAAATGAAACTGTATTAGCCTAAAATTAGCATTAGTTGTGCATCCACTCATATTCCTAAAGGCCCTGTCCCAATTCACTTGATTTGTACCAACAACATCCTTTAACCATCTCCGCTGACCAGGGAAGGAGACCCTGCTGGCCATATCCCCGACATACCCTTTATTTTTTAAGTATTTTAATTTTATATTTTTTGCTAAGTAAAGACCATTGTTGACTTATTCTAGTAGCCACCCTCATTATGAGACACATCCATCTTATTTCCATAGCTAGCCATATTTCAGTGTCAAAACAAAGCAGTAATTACATTATATATTTATTAGGTTAAGCCTATAACTTTTCAAAACAATCAGTATTAACCCCCTCGGGACTGGGACAGTTTCATTTTTTTATCTCTCAGCCTTCCCAGAGCCATCATTTTTTTATTTTTCCATTCACATTTTTTTTGCGGGACAAGTTGCACTTTCTAATAGCACTATTTACTATTGCATATAAGATAGTGGAACGCTGAAAATGGAATGGAAATTATAAAAATTCTGTCACAGTTTTATGGGCTTTGTTTTTATAGCATTTCCTAGGTGGTAAGACTGACCTGTTACTTTCATTCTTCGGGTCAGTACAATGATACCACATTTATGTTGTTTTCCTTGTGTTTTAACCCCTTCAACCCCGGGCCTGTTTTCACCTTCATGCCCAGGCGATTTTTTGCAAATTTGACATGTGTCACTTTATGTGGTAATAACTTTGGAACGCTTTTACTTATCCAGGCCATTCTGAGATTGTTTTCTTTTGACACATTGTACTTCATGACAGCCATAAATTTGAGTCGATATATTTCACCCTTATTTATGAAAAAATCACAAATTTACCACAAATTTGGAAAAATTTGCAAATTTCAAAATTTCAGTTTCTCTACTTTCAAAATACACAGTAATACCTCCAAAAAAAGTTATTATTTTAAATTCCCCATATGTCTACTTTATGATGGCATCATTTTATAAATGTCATTTTACTTTTTTAGGATGTTAGAGGGCTTAGAAGTTTAGAAGCCATTTTTCAAATTTTCACCAAATTTTCTAAAACCATTTTTTTAAGCACCAATTCAGATATAAAGTGATTTTGAGGGGCTTACATAATGAAACCCCCCATAAATGACACCATTTTAGAAACGACACCCTTCAAGTTATAAAAAAACTGCTGTTACAAACTTTGTTAACCCTTGAGGTGTTCCACAAGAATTAAAGGAAAATGGAGGTGAAATTTCAAAATTTCACTTTTTTGGTAGATTATTCATGTTAATAATTTTTTTCTTGCAACATAGCAAGGGTTAACAGCAAACTAAACCTCAATATACATTGCTCTGATTCTGCAGTTTACAGAAATACCCCATATATGATGGTAAACGTCTCTATGGGTTTGTGGCAGTGGTCAGAAGGAAAGGAGCGCCATACGTATATTGGAGGCAGATTTTGCTAGAATAGTTTTTAGGCACCATTTTGTAATTGAGAGACCCTGACGTACCCCTACAGTGGAAACCCTCAAAAAGTGACCCCATTTTGGAAACTACACCCTTCAAAGAATATATTAAGGGGGGTACTGGCCACTTTGGCCCCCTAAGCATTTTACGGAATTTGAAAACACTTGGCTATGAAAATGAAAAGTTTCATTTCTTCCAATAAAATGTTGCTTTAGCCCCAAATTTTTCATTTTCACAAGAGGTAACAGGAGAAAAGCACCACATAATTTGTTACCCATTTTCTCCTGAATACAGCAACATGCCATATGTGGTGGTAAACTGATGTGGGGGCACATGGCAGGACTCAAAACAGAAGGAGCGCCATATGGATTTTGCAGAACAGATTTTGATGGATTGGTTTGCGGGTGCCATTGATTTTTTATTTTTTGAGTTATTGTCTTATGTGGGGGCTCATTTTTTGCGGGATGAGATGACGGTTTGATTGGTACCATTTTGGGGTACATAAGACTTTTTGATCACTTGGTATTACAGTTTTTGTGAGTCAAGGTGAAAACAAATAGCTGTTTTGGCATGGTTTTTTTTAAATTTTTTTTACAACATTCACCTGGGGGGCTATCTCATGTAATATTTTTATAGAGCAGGTTGTTACGGACGCGACGATACCCAATATGTCTAACTTTTTTATTTCTGGAAAGTTTTACACATTAGATGCATTTTAGAACAGAATAAAATCTTTTTTTGTGTTGCCATTTTCAAAGAGCCATATTTTTTTAAGTTTTCAGGCGATTGTCTCAGGTACGGTATCGTTTTTGCAGGACAAGATGACGGTTTGATTGGTACCATTTTGGGGTAAATACACCTTTTTGATCGCCTGCTATTACACTTTTTGTGAGGCAAGAGGGAAAAAAATTGATGTTTTGGCATAGTTTTTATTTTTTATTTTTTGCAGCATTCACCCGGGGGGCCATCTCATGTAATATTTTTATAGAGCAGGTTATTACGGACGCGACGATACCCAATATGTCTAACTTTTTAATTTTTGGATAGTTTTACACATTTAGATTTATTTTTTGAACAGAATAAAATCATTATTTTGTGTTGCCATTTTCAAAGAGCCATATTCAGTTTTCAGGCGATTGTCTCAGGTAGGGTATCATTTTTGCAGGACAAGATGACGGTTTGATTGGTACCATTTTGGGGTAAATACGCCTTTTTGATCGCCTGCTATTACACTTTTTGTGAGGCAAAAGGGAAAAATATGTCTGTTTTGACTTAGTTTTTTAAAAAAAATTTTTACAGCATTCGCCTGGGCGGCCATCTCATGCAATATTTTTATAGAGCAGGTTGTTATGGATGCAGCGATACCCAATATGTGTATAATTTTTATTTTTGGAAAGTTTTACACAATAGATACATTTTTGAACAAAATAAAATATTTTTTGTGTTCCCATTTTCTGAGAGCCATATTTTTTTTATTTTTCAGGCGATTGTCTTAGGTAGGGTCTCATTTTTTGCGGGACAAGATGACGGTTTGATTGGTACCATTTTGGGTACATACACTTTTTTCATCAGCTGCTATTCCACTTTTTGTAAGGGAAGGTGACCAAAAAATGTCTGTTTTGGCACAGTTTTTTTTTGTTTTGTTTTTTTACTGCGTGCACCTGGTGGGGTGGATCATGTGTTATTTTTATAGAGCCGGTCCATACGGACGCGGCGATACCTAATATGTCTATTTTTTTCACTATTTTTTACAATTTTTTTATATTATTTTGTAAAAATGACGCTTTTTTGGGGGGGGGGACTTGAAACTTTTTTTTGTAAAACTTTACTTTTTTCACTTTTTTTTTACTTTCTTATTTTACACTTTTTTTTCACTTTTGGGGGTCTGATCCCCTTACAATGCATTACAATACTTCTGTATTGTAATGCATTGGCTGGAAGTGTATTACTCAATGTTATACACTTCCAGCACACTGCCTGTGAGATCCAGGGGGCTGGATCTCACAGGCTTCCGTAGATAGCAGCCGGATGCCTAAGGAAGGCATCTGGCTGCTATCTCAGCCATCGGGTTCCCGTCACAGCAGCGCGGGGACCCGATGGCAACCCCTTCCGACCGCCCGCATCGCATGTGCCGCGGTCAGCGCTGACCGCGGCACATGAAGGGTTAATGCGCCGGCATCAGTGTTTTCACCGATGCTGGCGCATTCCTCAGGGGTCCGGCACCTGGGCACAGCCGGACCCCCGACTCTGATCGGGCGGGTGCAGGAGCTGCAGGATCAGCGCTCAGTAATAGTACGGCGCTGGGCGTCTAGCACCTTGCCGCAGCGCCGTACTATTACGGTGCTGGTCGCCAAGGGGTTAAGCATTAGGATACTGGACGTTTTTAATTTTTGATTCTCATTTTTCTTCCCTGTCTTCCTTGAGTCATAACTTTTTTATATTTCCATTGACATAGCTGTATGAGGGCTTATTTTTTTGCAGAACATTATGGCACAAAATGTAGTGGGAAACGGTAAAAAAAAATCCAAATTGGGTGGAATTTGAAAAATAACGCAATTCTTTCAACGTTTTACGGGTTTTGTTCCCACAGCGTTCTGTTTGCGGCACAATTGCCATAACTTTTTTTTTACAGTTTTGTCTACTTAGCTATGTGGGGGCTCATTTTTTGTAAGACAATGAGCGTACACAATGCATTTTCTTTATTTTTGAACCATCATGGATTTTTTAAAATGCATGTATTACTGACTATTACTCATTTCTTATTTTGGCATGGCACCTGGTGGCTAAAATCATTGAAATCAATTACTGCCATCCTCATTGCCACAGAGGATGCCGGTAACAAGCCCGGAAACACTTTTACAAAGGTTTTTAAACCTTTTGATGCAGTGATCTCAATCTACTATTTCCATTATGAGACCAGTTTATATAAGTGGTGACTATTGTAAGCTAGACAATGCTGCTCTTGATTTCTGTAAAAATGTATGCAAATTATCATGTTAACATCTGCTGGCATCAGATAGGCTTAAGAAAACTAATTTGAATATTGTTCCCAGAAACCCAAAGGAGCATGGGCTGGCCTACAATACTTTGCACATGTACTCCACATAGTAGGCAATCTCCATAATGACAAATAGTACCCCCCCAGACAACACATGTAAATTATTGAGAAACACAGAGTAGCCTCTCTATCCTTGCTGATCTCCAGCACCTAGCCACAGTGCTGTCATGAACAACAGGTACTGTCTCTGCCCATAACAGCTGCTCCAAGAGTCCACCGTGGCATGCAGCATAGGAAAGTATAAGGTAAGGATGGTGTTTTTGGAGACATAATGGCAGCTAGGTATCTTTTAGCAAGGTTGAGTGCGCACCATCAGCTCCCTGAAAGTAACAGTATCCACTAAGTGGTATGGAAGTTACTTCACCACCAGCAACTTGGCCAGGTGGGAATTATGCTTGCACACCAGCAGATTGTTGGGTATGTAGAGTTCGCTTTTAGCAACACATTCTGTTTTCCCACAGTAAGTGGTTATGCCGCGTCATATGATTGAATAGAGTCTTGGTGCCTATGCCGAGTTTTCCTTAGATATGGCACATTTTAAGTCTGTGTCCACAGTATTAGTGACATCACCAGTTCCCGAGCTGACCATAATAGAAACAGATCTGGCCATGGCAGTTTTTTGGGAGGCTCTGGCCATACATTGCCTCTGTTCTTTATTGGTGCTGCTGCCACCAACCTTCTCCTCTGAAGTTACATCCTTCTCAGCACCCTGATCCGGCTCCCAGGTCCTATCCAACACACAATCATCGTCATAGTCATCATCCTCTCTGCCATTTTTATCAGATTGTGATAAGTAATTGTGGGGCTCATTGCCCCCCCCCCCTCCTGGTCCCTGATCTGTATTTGCCCTGAGTTGCTCCCAATTCCCATGCAGTACCTCAGACCAAGGTAGTTGCATATTGGTTTGTTATTTAATGCTATTTACTGTTATGTTAATGTCTTGCAGTACACCAGCATATTTTGTATGGATGACACAGAGTTAATTATCCTGACTCAGCCCTGCAGAATTTAATGCATGGAATTAGGTCCACCACTCGCTTAGTCTAGTTAGTTGAGAGTTAGAGGAGATAGCTGTGACCTGTGCTTTATTCCTCACAGGACTAGGCCAAAACTTCAGGAAATCACTTTCTTTAAGGATTATCTATTTAAAGGGAACCAGTCATCACCGAAACACCCCCTGAACTAGAGTAAGTGTTGTATAGTGTAAGTGATGCTGAATCCGAATATGTAAGTTTTATCTTCATACTCACTTCCATTCCGACGCTGTGCTCCCACAAACTTGCAGTAAAATGCACTCACTGGACTCTTCTTTGAGTCTTCTTCATTATGTGAGTGAGCACTGGAGTCCAGTGAGTGCATTTTACTGCTGGTTTGTCAGAGCTCAGAGTCAGAATGGAAGTGAGTGCGAAGATAAAAATTACATGTTCGGATTCAGCATCACTTACACTATACAACGCTTACTCTAGTTCAGGGGGTGTTTCGGAGATGACAGGTTCCCTTTAAGCAAAAGACCTCACCATTTCAAAAGTACTCAAGGAGGAGAGAGAGAGATAAAGGAAAGAATCAAGAAGGTCCAGATTCTGCATGACTGGGCATTGAAGTCAGTTAGCAATGTACTCTATTTGCTTATCAAGGCTGATAGACTTTACTGCAGTGAGAAGGACATTGCTAAAACACCCTTCACACTTGTACAGGGTCAGGCCACTATTATCTTAGAGGGTTGTGTCACTTCAGCAAATAGCATTTAACATGTAAAGAAAGTTAATACAGGGCACTTACTAATGTTTTGTTATTGTCCATATTGCTTTTTTTTTCGCTAGACTAATTTTTCCAACGCATTATACACTTCTTGTTTCCATGGTTACGGCGACCCTGCAATCCAGCATCGGTGGCCATGCTTGAAAAAGCTCTGGTCTATCCTCGCTGCTATGGTCCCATCCACCAGAGTGATCAACACTTTTCCTATAGTGTACAAGTACGGTCATTGCTGCTGGATTGCAGGGTGGTCGTAACCATCGAAACGAGCACTGTATAATGTGATGAAAAAATGAATCCAGATATCAAAGGAGGCAATATGGACAATCGCAATACATTAGTTAATGTCTTGTATTAACTTTCTCTACAGGATAAATGCTATTGACTGAAGTGTGACAACCCCTGTAAGCCCTGTATCCTTCAGTTGCAAATTATATCCACCATTGCAAGAGCAATATTACCTGCGGTAGATTCTGCAGAAGGAGAGTACTATAATTCCCATCCTTGCTCAAAGCTATACAGTGCTATCTGGGAAGCCGTGCAGTGTGAACTATTTGGAACTGTGCTTTGCTGTTGGAGTATTACAACTCCCATTCTCTGCTTTAGTAAAGAGAGACATTTATTTTCTACCTTTGGCCTGGTTACTGACTCCTGCACCATAAATCTGCCATTGTGCCCTATACCTCTTACCTTGCAGCTACACCAAATTTATAACATCAAGGCCACCCAAACTATCCTCTGGCAGGAGCTTCAACATCAGAATGCGCCTCAAGAAAAGAAAGGTTTCGCCCTCCTAACGCTTCCCTGGCCCTAGGGAGCATTGGTGTGAGGAATGCCACTGTGAGTGACTGTTACAGCCAGAGCCACTACCACTTTCATCCTCTGCTCGACTCCTACAGGGCTTGTGGCATCCCTACTGATACCACTGTAGCTACAGGTGCCACTACTACCACCAACATATATGCATGGTGTCCCCCACCTCCCGTTAAACTTCTCCTCATGGAAATCCAAACACTGACTGCTCCCACACAAGTCATCAATATGGAAACTCTCTTGACTATCTGCCATACTGTGTGGTGGGACTTTGTTGCCTCTTCTTAGGAAAAAATAAGGCACCCCACTAAGAAAGGGCAGTGAAGACAGAGAGGATATAACTGAAAGGTTATTCTGCGGCTGCAAGGAGGAGGACCAGGAGGAATGCTGGGGTCCCCTGGCTCCAAGACACAGTGGCAGAGGTGACCTCCACGTGTGGATGTGTGATCCATTATATTTTTCTTTCTGTCAGAAAGAAAGATATTGTAATTTAAGGTCAAACTTAAGCTTAACTCTTAAATCTATGTAAAAAGTTAAGCAACTATAAAAATTATCCATGTTGATCTCCTGACTAGATTAAAGGGGCTATGTTACAGCAACAACCCTTGCTCAAGACCACCCTCTATGAACCAGAGCAGAACAGCTATAAGAAACAGTGTCTGCCAAACCTTTAGTATATGGCCACCTATTTATTTTAGCAGCTGCTTTGTGATGCTATGTTTCCATCATGGCTCCACAGTGATCAGCTGATCAACTGGGTGACTTAAAAAGGGTGTTTAACATATATGTAAAGATAACACATTTGAATATGCTAGTATAACAAAGAACAATCATCTCAACTTTATGTTACAATTTTTTTTTATTCCTTCCAGTGTTCATTCTTAATTTCACAATTACTATGTGACATCATTCTCCAATTTATGTATTTCACATTTAAAATGTATTTCACATTTAATTAATCTCTGTTGTAAAATATCTTCAATTGTTTTTTCTATAAATAAACAGACAAAAAAGAGAAGGGTGCTGTTATTGGAAAATTTCTGAAGATTTTATGTGCAGTAGCAACAGCAGTAAGTGATCAACATATTATGATCATGGAAAAAATGACTACGATTATTATGACAAATTAATTGCAACTTGGCTTGTATGACTGGAATGTGAAATTATGGAAGAACACCAGGAGTGTGCTTATCATTAATTCTATGTGTCACAGTCATTTATAGATGAGAATTATGTAATTATGTAAATAACTTTCTCTCCAGATGATGTAATCTGTTTTTCTATTTAAATCATCCCTATACATGTGCTTCCTTTTTACTAAAAGGGCATTTATTAAATCTACTAGGCCAGTTTTGTGGCATAAAAATGTCACAAGCATGTGATATCTTGTGCATTTTTGCAACTTTTGGTGAAATTTTGCGACGCTTGATGAGCTTCTCAACTTCCAAATGTGGAGTGAAAAGAGTGGAGTGGAGTGGTTGGGATTACAGATTAGAACAGTTTTATGTTTTATTTAGGATTTGCAACTTTAAAAAAAAAAAAAAAGTCGCATCGCCATGCTGGCAACCGCCTGTCTTACTTTCACTGACAGTGGCAAAACCACATTGCACTTGCACCAAATTCTTTATTACTGTGCTCCCTTTCATAAATTAGGTGCACCTGCACAAAGTAAAGACAGACTTAAAGGGGTTGTCTCACTTCAGCAAATGACATTATGTAGAGAAAGCTATTACAAGGCACTTACTTGTGTATTGTTAGTATCCATGTTGCCTTCTTTTTTGGCTTCTTTCATTTTTCCATCACAATATACATTGCTCTTTTCCATGGTTACAACCACTCTGCAATTCAGTAGTGGTGACCATTCTTGTACACTATAGGAAAAAGCTTTGGCCTCTCTGGTGGCCTAGACCAAGGGAGCGCACATAGGTTTGTGCTTTTTCCTATAGTGTACAAGCATGGCCACTACTGATGGATTACAGTGTGGTGGAAACCATGGAAACAAGCCGTGTATAATGTGATGAAAAAATGAATCCAGCCGGGGAAGGAACCAATATGGACAATCACAATACATTAGTAATTGGTTTGTTTTTACTTTATCTACATAATAAATGCTAAATGCTGAAGTGAGACAACCACTATAAAACTGATATAAAAAACACCACAAATTATAAACTCCCCCCTAAATGTGTATAAAAAGAAATTATATATGCATATATTATATACAGATATTCCACTCCAGAAAATGTGTGCATTCTCTGATAAAGACTAAAGTATATGTATTAACATAATGCTATGTCCAAGAAATAGATAGGAAGGATGGAGACTGAATAATATCACAAATGCATGTTTACTAGAGATGAGCGAGTAGTGTTCGATCGAGCCGGTATTCGATCGAATACTACGCTATTCGGCATACTCGATTTCAATCGAGTATAACGGCGATGGCGCACTTAGAATTCGTTTCCCCTCCCACCTTCCCTGGCGCTCTTTTTCCACCAATCAACATGCAGGGGGGGTATGACAGGCACGCTGAGCACGCTGGCAGCGCGAAAACAGCGTCTACATGGATTGGCTGGAAAAACCATGTGACCTCGAATATTAAAAACTCAGCTCTTCCTGCTCGTACGCATATGCTGCGTGAACTTAGTCAGGGACAGAGGCTGGAGAAGGGACAGACAGGTTTTAGCAGTTGGACAGGCAGGAGCGTGATTAAAAGCCCTTATCAGGGCTACTATAGTGCACTACAGTGATAGCTTTACTACAAGATACACTTTACAGAGAACGGCTGCCGTATTCAGGGATAGCTGCTGGAGTAGGGACAGAGAGAGGCATTAGTGGTGTATTAGGTGCTCTGCTACATACCAAACTATATTTGGCACTACTGTTCAGCGTTCTTTTTGGCTGAAAAACCCTGTTATATAACTAGTGTGTATATGCACCATCTGATCTGGCAGTATACGGCTGTGAATTTTATTTTATTTTTTTAAATACAGTTTATTTGGCTCTAGTGTTCTGGGTTCTGTGTGCCTGCAATACCCTTTTTGTATACCAGGTGTAAATACCCACCGTCTGTTCAGTTAGTACACGGCTGTGTACCTTGAAATATACAATATCTAGGCCATTTAATTGGCCACTGTACTGTGCGTTCTCTTGCTAAATTATTTCACATACCTGGTGTAAATACCCACCGTCTGTTCAGTTAGTACACGGCTGTGTACCTTGAAATATACAATATCTAGGCCTTTTAATAGGCCACTGTACTGTGCGTTCTCTTGCTAAATTATTTCACATACCTAATTATATACCCAAATATTGTATTTGCAACCAAAAAAAAATAAAATGCGGAGGGGGACTAGCGGAATCGGACGTGGACGAGGACGGGGGCGCGGAAATGCTGTTGGTGGCCTTGTTGAAGCCAGTGGGGATACAATGCGTGCTGGTGAGGGTCAGCCAGGATCCCACTCATCCAGAATCCCTGCCTTTATGGGACAGTTAAGCAGGGGGCGAGTTACACCGCTGTTGAGGCCTGAGCAGGTTGAACAGGTGGTGCAATGGATAGCCGATAGCGCTTCCACACAGTTGTCCACCAGCCAGTCATCCACACAGTCTCACTCTGACCCTCCTTCCTCCACACCTGGCCAACAGAGTCATCCCACCCTTGACCCCTCCCAGGAGCTCTTTTCGGGTCCTTTTTCAGATGTGCCGGAAGAATCCCAGGAGCTAGCAGAGGAATTTGTTTGTAGTGATGCCCAAACACTTGAGTATTCGCCATCTCCTGCTGATGTGGACCCTGAACCAGCATCTGTTATCATGAGCGATGATGATGATGAGACGCAGTTGCCATCAAGGGAGGCTGTTGGAATGTCCAGTGGGCAGGAGGAGGAGCAGAGTGAGGAAGAGGAGGTGGTGGATGACGAAATGACCGACCCCACTTGGCCAGGGGTGATGTCCAGCGGGGAAAGCAGTGGAGAGGTGGTGGTCTGCGCAGCACCGAAAAAGGCAGCAAGAGGCAGAGGGATGTCCACAGGCAGAGGGATGTCCAGAGGCAGAGGGATGTCCAGAGGCAGAGGGATGTCCAGAGGCAGAGGGATGTCCAGAGGCAGAGGGATGTCCACAGGCAGAGGGATGTCCACAGGCAGAGGGATGTCCAGAGGCAGAGGACAGTGCAGACAGAGTAGTGAGGCCACAGCCAGCACGGCCGAAGCTGTTCCCGGCAGCGGGCAGTCGCGCGAAGCTCCCCCATCGAGGCCTCGTACTTCTGTGGTGTGGAGATTTTTTAATGTTTGTGCGGATGACAAACTGAGCGCGGTTTGCACACTCTGCCACTCAAAACTGAGTAGGGGCTCTGAGAAGAGCAATCTGACCACCTCAGGCATGCGGCGTCACTTGGAAGTCAAGCACTGGGCTGAGTGGGAGAGAGCAAACGCAATACAAACTGCGCCCGGTCCTGCTGCCACTGCCTCTTCCCCTCTGTTGTGTGCTGCCACTGCGGTCCAGACCTCCAGCCAGGACACCTCCACATCTGCCTCTGCCTCGGCTACTTTGGGGCCTTCTCCTTCAGCCTCCCCTTCCCCCGCCTCTTCGCCTGCACCTTCACACTCCTCGTCCCATCAACTGTCCATCTCGCAGGCGTTCGACCGCAGGCGGAAGTACGCCTCGAGTCACCCCCAAGCCCAAGCCTTAAACTGCCACATCTCCAAACTGCTGGCCCTGGAGATGTTGCCGTTTAGGCTTGTGGAGACGCAGGCCTTCCGCGACCTGATGGCGGCTGCCGCACCTCGCTATTCCGTCCCTAGCCGCCACTACTTTTCCCGGAGTGCCGTCCCCGCCCTGCACCAGCACGTGTCGCGTAACATCAGGCGGGCCCTGAGGTACGCAGTCAGCGCAAAGGTCCACTTGACCACCGACTCGTGGACAAGCGCTTGCGGCCAGGGACGCTACATCTCTTTGACGGCACACTGGGTGAATGTAGTGGAAGCGGGGACGGGGTCGCAAACAGAGACGGCCTACCTACCACCCCCGCCCAAGATTGCCAGCATGGGTTCTGATAAACCCCCCTCCTCCTCCTCCTCCTCCTCCTCTGCCTTAACATCGCCCTCAGCCGCTAGCTGGAAGCGTTGCAGCACTGGCGCGGGGAGACGTCAGCAGGCGGTGCTTAAGCTCATCAGCTTGGGCGACAGGAAGCACAGCGCCCCAGAGGTGAGGGACGCCATATTGCAGCAGACGGAGATGTGGCTGTCGCCGCTGCAGCTAGGACCAGGCATGGTCGTGTGCGATAACGGCCGTAACCTGGTGGCGGCTCTGGAGCTTGCCGAACTCGATCACGTACCATGCCTGGCCCACGTTTTTAATCTGGTAGTCCAAAAATTTCTAAAGACTTACCCCAACCTGGCAGAGCTACTGGTGAAAGTGCGGCGCTTGTGCGCTCACTTTCGGAAGTCAACTGTAGCTGCTGCTAGCTTAAAAAAACTCCAGCAACGCCTCCATTTGCCTGAACATCGGCTGTTGTGCGACCTGCCGACTCGCTGGAATTCCACCTATTCCATGTTGGCCAGGGTGTGTGAGCAGCAGAGAGCATTGATGGAGTACCAGATTATGAATCCACGCGTGCCTCCAACTCA
The DNA here is from genome assembly GCA_900303285.1 of Rhinella marina. Taxonomy (NCBI): domain Eukaryota; kingdom Metazoa; phylum Chordata; class Amphibia; order Anura; family Bufonidae; genus Rhinella; species Rhinella marina. The sequence continues at coordinate 22,443 of ONZH01019604.1, read as the reverse complement.
GCTCCCTCAGTTTGCCAACCACGAGTGGCCATGGATGGCAGACATATGCGATGTACTGCGTATCTTTGAGGAGTCCACCAAGAAGGTCAGCAGCGAGGACGCTATAGTGAGCGTAACCATCCCGCTCCTATGCGTCCTTAAAGAATCGCTCATCGCAATAAGGGAGAACGCATTGCACGCAGAGGAGACGGGGTAGGAGGAGACGCAACGGAGCTACACAGTCAGACCACACTTTTGTCTGCTTCACGGTGGCAGTTGCAGGAGGAGGAGGATGAGGAGGAGGAGGATGACGTGGAGGTGGCTGTGGAAGAGGAGGAGGATGCTGGCGGCGAGGGTAGCAGTCAGGCTGTGTGCGTCCCATTGGTTCAGCGCGGATGGGGCGGAGAGGAGGCGGAAGAGGAAGAGGAGGAAATGGCAAGTGATCCTTCTGGTGGGGGCAGTGAGGTCATGCCTATTCAGAGTCTGGCACACATGGCTGACTTCATGCTGGGCTGCTTTTCCCGGGACACACGTGTTGTCCGGATAGTGGAGAACAAACTGTACTGGGTCTTCGCAATCCTGGACCCCCGGTATAAAGATAACGTCTCTTCTTTTATTCCGGTAGAGGAGAGGACGAATCGATTGCTGGAATACCAGAGGGAACTCGTGCAGAACATGATGGAGATTTTCCCACCCACCATCGCTGGCGGCAGAGAGGAGAGGGTCTCCCAGAGTCCCACAACATCCATCAGGCCCACAGCCACCAGGGGAACACTCTCCAAGGTGTGGGACACGTTCATGGCACCCCCTCGTGCAACTTCCATCACTGCGGGGCCCGCTATCAGCAGGAGGGACAAGTATCGGCGGATGTTGCGGGAGTACCTGGCAGACCGTACCCCTGTCCTCCCCGATCCCTCGGCGTCCTACACTTACTGGGTCTCCAAGTTGGACACGTGGCTGGAACTGTCCCTGTACGCCTTGGAGGTGCTTGCCTGCCCTGCCGCCAGCGTGCTATCAGAAAGGGTGTTCAGCGCAGCCGGGGGCATTATAACCGATAAGCGCAGCCGCCTGTCAACCGACAGTGCGGACAGGCTGACGCTAATCAAAATGAACAGCAAGTGGATTGACCCGGACTTTGCTTCTCCAACCGTGGAAAGCAGCCAAAAGTGAAGTGCCATCTGTATGAAGTGCCATTTCCTCCTCCACCTCCTCCTCCTTAACCGCCGTAGAATTGCTCCGTAAATAAGAAAAATTTATATATTTATGGCTCACCTCTTGGGCCTCCACAAAATGTTTAAGAGGTCTCACCTCTTGGGCCTCCATATAATTTTTAACAGGTCTCAACTCTTGGGCCTCCACATAATTTTTAAGAGGTCTCACCTCTTGGGCCTGCACAAAATGTTTAAGAGGTCTCACCTCTTGGGCCTCCACATAATTTTTAACAGGTCTCACCTCTTGGGCCTCCACATAATTTTTAAGAGGTCTCACCTCTTGGGCCTCCATATAATTTTTAACAGGTCTCACCTCTTGGGCCTCCACATAATTTTTAAGAGGTCTCACCTCTTGGGCCTCCACATAATTTTTAACAGGTCTCACCTCTTGGGCCTCCACATAATTTTTAAGAGGTCTCACCTCTTGGGCCTCCACAAAATCTTTAAGAGGTCTCACCTCTTGGGCCTCCACAAAATCTTTAAGAGGTCTCACCTCTTGGGCCTCCACAAAATCTTTAAGAGGTCTCACCTCTTGGGCCTGCACAAAATCTTTAAGAGGTCTCACCTCTTGGGCCTGCACAAAATCTTTAAGAGGTCTCACCTCTTGGGCCTCCACAAAATCTTTAAGAGGTCTCACCTCTTGGGCCTCCACATAATTTTTAAGAGGTCTCACCTCTTGGGCCTCCACAAAATGTTTAAGAGGTCTCACCTCTTGGGCCTCCACATAATTTTTAACAGGTCTCACCTCTTGGGCCTCCACATAATTTTAAAGAGGTCTCAGCTCTTGGGCCTCCACATAATTTTTAAGAGGTCTCACCTCTTTAGCCTCCACACAATTTTTAAGACGTCTCACCTCTTGGGCCTCCACAAAATCTTCCATGAGCCTCTGGCCAGCCCACGGCCTCTTCCTGCCTTTTGCGGTCCTACGCATCCCTCAACATCCCCACTGCTTTACCTGCTAGACATGACACTGGGCCAGGTCGGGTCACTGACATCTCTAGCGCCAACAATTTGGGCATTTTAAGGCTTCTGCATGTGTTTGAGTTGTTTTTACATTTTAAAGAAGACATGTCTGACCACATTTCACACACACACACAATGACAATTAGGGGTGGGGTCTATTTGCTTTCCCCCTTGCCTATGCCATCTGAGGTTGTCATAGGCAACGTGATTTTAAGGGGTGCAGAATTTCATCTTCTTTTTTGTCTAGTTTGGCTTGGGGTCCATGGCAATGTAGAGGAAAGAAGGTTTCCTTGTATGGTCTCACTTTACATAGAAGTTATATTGTGTTTGGAGTGTATTGTTGAGAGGCTGTGATAGTGGCGTAATAGTGCGACTTGGGCGCGTTATATGCACCCAGACATGCTTCCCCTGCTGTCCCAGTTGCATTCCAGCAGTGTTGGCATCCTTTTCTGAGGTTTCAGGGTGGACTTGGTGACCTCCAAGTGGTCGAATTGAGATTTCCAAGTGGCGAGCATTTTTTCCCCATAGACTTTAATGGGATTCGATATTCGGTCGAATAGTCGAATTTTGCGGTCTATTCGAATCGAATTTCGAACTTTCGAATATTTCACTACTCGCTCATCTCTAATGTTTACCAGTTTTTGACTTTGTTCAAATGAACATATTATTTAAGGGGCTTGTAAAACAATTTAAATGTATCCCCTATCCAACCATCAACCATCACTCCTTTCATATGAGGGGATACAGGACCTAACTGATCAAGGGAACGGGTGTCCTGTGTCCCCTACAATAATGCTGGACAAGCATGCTCTCTGCAGCTCCATTCATTCTTCAGGACTGCCAGAGGTAGTCAATGACAGTGGTCTGTTAAAGGGACACTATCGCAAAGAAAAAAATTTTGATATGTTTTACAACATAACAAAAGCAGGTTTTAACATAATGTATTTTTCAAATTGTGCAAATGTTTTTTTTTTATTCAGTTTTCTTGCCTTACATGGGGGCTGCCATGTTGGAAGTAAAGTGTGACAGTCTGGGTTTACAACACAATGGCACCTCACTTACGGTAGGCATGTACATAGGTTTCCTCAGTCGTTGCCGACCCTATAGAGAATGAATGGAAGATGTGAGCCCGCCCCTTTGATGACACCAGTAACACACAGCCAGGTCCTCCCTCCTTGCTGCTGGGGGAAGCCCACTGTGCCTGCTCCTCACTCCTGCAGCAGCGTCCATGTCTTCATTAGGCTGCCTGTTCTAAATTCTATGGCAGCTCACCCCAGCAGTGCAGACAATTTTTGCTGAGTGTACTGCTGGGGTGAGCGGCTCAGGACTCAGAAACAGAGTAGATGGAAGTTCTTGGGGCTGTAGGCCTTAGTGATGTAATCGGCCATGTGACCAGTGGGGGAGGAGCCTGAGGAGCAGAGATCTGTGTTTTTGTAACAAAGCCATTGTCTCATCTTATCTTGCTGAAGCAGTGATGTCACCGCTGAAGGTGTGAATTGGTGATGTCATTGGTACCACCCACTTTTTTGCAGCATGCCTACTTACAGGTTGCTCAAAGCCTCATTTGGCCAGCAGAGCTCCCCCTGGTGACCAAAGATGGTAAAATCTAATATTTATTTATAATATTTCACACATTGGAATTTTTATTTATTTATTTATTATTTCTTACAAATATATAATAGATTTTTTTTAGCATAAATAAAATATAGAAAAGGTTTTTGTGATAGATTCCCTTTAACTCCATTAGTCCCACAGATATTAATTGAGTGACAGAGTGCATGCTCAACATCTGCTCCATTCATACAAGAGAAAGGGGGCACAGGAACTCCTATGTTCATGATTAGACATGTACCCTCTATCCTGGGGATAATGGATAGCTTGGGACAACTGCTTTAATGGCTATGTACATTTTCTATGGCATTTGTTTATGACTGCATTACTCATTTTGGGCTAAAAATAATTTTTTCTTTTTTTTCTTCTTTTTTTTGACTTTATTAAAAATGTTCAGCTGTTTCTGAGATACAAGGGTTATAAATCAGTTTGTTTGTAAGCTAACACAGTTTGTTTTCTTTGCATTCCGTCATCTGACGGCACACTTGTAGCTATTATCTCTGATCTATCTCTTATTTATTGAGCTATGATGAGTGTTTTTGAGGCCAGTAGATCTGAGAAAGATTTGGAGAGGTATTCAACTCCAAGGGATTGGCCAAAAGCTAGATTTTTATTTCTTCCTGGGGTTTCAGTTTATGGTTTGCTATTTTTTTTCTCAGCTCCAGAAGGGATGGACTCTTGCTAATGTAATGTTCTTTCACTGTCAGAAGCATTGCTTGTCCCTAACCCACCCGAATTCTGTAGTTGCTTCTAACAAACCAGGATAACTCCTGATCAGTGTACTGGTTGAGGTCCCTATTTTCTCCAAGCCTCAATACTGTAATCATTTATCTGCTTCCACTTGCAACATGATAACTAGAGGCTTAACTACAGCCCTGCTCTCCATCCCCCACACACATACACCAGAGTATTTAGGAGATTATATGGTGTTTATGCAATTTTTACTGAAAAGTTACTCCTTTCTCTTTTATTCTATCTCTAATGCCTCATAGTTGTTGTTTTTTTCAGTGAGTGCAGAGGTTTTGAATAGTAGCAGAGAGTGCAATACTTAGAGGTGCCTGATAAATGAAGAAAGAGATTTTTCTTTAAAAAGTTATGTTACAAAGTTTATTATCTTTGCTTTGTGTGCAGATTCGATTTAGAGATTGATACTACAGATGTGTCCACACTTAACTGATCACTTATCTCAACATGTCCTGAGATGTGTGTCACGAAGTGACGTTATAACTAAATTGGATAAATTGTAATACAACTTTCAAACACCAGGTGGCTAGCTAATACCTGAATTTAAGGTATTCACTTCTTACATTTAACCTAAATAGCAAAATATATTGTATACATTAAACAAATCCCTCCGAAGGATTTTATTTTTTTTTAGTGTGCAATGATTATCATATATTTTGCCCGCTGCCATTGTTTACCACAAGTCTATATGCCGTATGCTATGAGTTAGGTACAGTACACTTGGTGTCAGTATACAGTGCTAGTCTAGTATTATATTAGTTATATGCAAAATAGCACACACCAACCACAGTATTATGCATAGATAATTATACAATTTTAACAGTCCCATTACATGTTACAAATGTACATAATACAATTCAGGGTGTCAGTATATACCTCAATTTTACCATGACATTTAATATTCCTTAATGATTATCCAATCTGTGTATCTAATCCTATCATGTGTGATACTGTCTGCTAAAATGGGTATCTAATCCTATCATGTGTGATACTGTCTGCTGAACTGTGTATCTAATCCTATTCTGGGTGACAGTGTCTGCTAAACTATGTATCTAATCATATCATGTGTGAAACTGTCTGCTGAGCTGTGTATCTAATCCTATCATGTGTGATACTGTCTTCTAAGATGGGTATCTAATCCTATCATGTGTGATACTGTCTGCTAAACTGTGTATCTAATCCTATTCTGGGTGACAGTGTCTGCTAAACTACATATCTAATCCTATTATGTGTGAAACTGTCTGCTGAGCTGTGTATCTAATCCTATCATGTGTGATACTGTCTGCTAAGATGGGTATCTAATCCTATCATGTGTGATACTGTCTGCTGAACTGTGTATCTAATCCTATTCTGGGTGACAGTGTCTGCTTAACTACGTATCTAATCCTATCATGTGTGAAACTGTCTGCTGAGTTGTGTATCTAATCCTATCATGTGTGATACTGCCTGCTAAGTTGTGTATCTAAACCTATCTTGAGTGATACTTCCTGCATATCTGTGTATCTAATCCTATCATGTGTGATACTGTTTGCTGAACTCTGTATCTAATCATATTCTGGGTGACAGCGTCTGCTAAGCTTTGTATCTAATCCTATCATATGTGATACTGTCTGCTTAGATGCATATCTAATCCCACCTTGTGTGATACTGTCTGCTAAGATGGGTATCTAATCCTATTCTGGGTTATACTGCCTACATATCTGTGTATCTAATCCTATCATGTGTGATACTTTCTGCTAAGATGGGTATCTAATCCTATCTTGTGTGATACTGTCTGCTAAACTTTGTATCTAATCCTATTCTGGGTGACAGCGTCTGCTAAACTGTGTATCTAATCCTATCATGTGTGATACTGTCTGCTGAACTCTGTATCTAATCCTATTCTGGATGACAGCATCTGCTAAGTTGTGTATCTAATCCTATCATGTGTGATACTGCCTGCTGAACTGTGTATCTAATCCTACCTTGTGTGATATTGTCTGCTGAGCCACCGTATCTATCTAGTGATATGCTGAGCTGTGTATCTAATCCTATTATGTGTGATACTGTCTTCTGATCTATGTATCTAATCCTACCTTGTGTGATACTGTCTTCTGAGCTATGTATCTATTCCTATTATGTGTGATACTGTCTATGAAGCGATTAGATGTATGTGTATAGAGTGTGATACTGTCTGCTGAGCTGTGTATTTAATCCTACCTTGTGTGATAGCTTTCTGCTGACCTGTGTATCTAACTCTATTAGGTGTGATACTGTCTTGAAGCTATTGTTGTATCTTTATAGAGTGTGATACAGATAGAGATAAGGAGCTCACCATTGTGAACATACTGTACACTCAGCCACTGCTCAGATAAGAGAGGTGGGGGAGGTGCTCATGTATTTCAGTCCCTGTATTTCCCTGTCTTGTGGATGAGGCCTGATTACCAATTAAGTAAGGCTACTTTCACACTAGTGTTTTTAAATTCCGGTATTGAGTTCCGTCATAGGGGCTCAATACCAGAAAAAAACGCTTCAGTTCTGTCCCCATTCATTGTGAGTTGCGGCAGCACGGATTTAATTTCCCAGGGTTTCCTGTCTCTCTCTTTCTTACAATTCCCTCTAGAGAGGAAGGTTTTTATTGCAGAACAGATCTGGACAGGAGGTCAGATGGAGGGAGAGATAAGAAGTTCCTTGCTGGGTGCAGGGGTTTTAGGCCCCATTCACACGACCGTATATTTGCGGGCCCGCATTACTGCGGACCCGCAAATATATGGGGGCCGCCCGGCGTGTGTTCCACAGCGCTTGGAACACACGCCGTGCGGCCCCATTGAAAATGCCTATACTTGTCCGTGCGCACGGACAAGTATAGGACATGCTTCAAAAGAGCCGCGGCACGGAGCTAGCGCCACAGAGGTGAATGGGGCCACATCTATTCCCGCATTTTTGTGGATAGATATGGCCCCATTCATACGGTCGTGTGAATGGGGCCTTAGGCAGTGCAGGAAAATAGGGGTGATAGTTGTGGGAAGCAGAAACATTGTTTGCATTGAATATTTAGTAATTCTGGTATAATATGATTTTGTGCACTTAGAAAGTTTGCATTTTGGATGAAGACCAATGTCTCAGAAGAACTAAAGCCTTACATTTACACGTCTAGGTGTGAACAATAGAGGAGGGGCTGTATTTCCCTAATCAGGGACTAATCAAACAACAGCAGGATACAATGGTGAATAGTCAGGTAATAAATACACAGGGAATGGAGACTGGACCATTGACATAAGCAGCAAATATGAGGCCTGGACACAGATCATAGGACAGTTGTGAGAAGCTACAGTATAATGCTGAATGCTAATATACCAGGAGCCAAAGCCAGAACTATAAATCCCTCCTTTATAGTTCTAAGGCTACGTTCACACTAGCGTTAATGTTTTCCCGTATTGAGTTCCGTCATAGGGCCTCAATACCGGAAAAAAATGCTTCAGTTTTGTCCCCATTTATTGTCAATGGGGATAAAACTGAACTGAAGAGAACGGAGCGCTCCAAAATACATTCCATTCAGTTAGCTGCGTCCGCAGGCCGGAGAGCAAACCACAACATGTTGTATTTTACTTTCCATCCTGGGGATCCGGAGCAAAACGTCATGACCCACAATGCAGGTCAATGGGGACGGATCCGTTCTGTCTGACACAATAGAAACCAGATCCGTCCTCCATTGACTTTCAATGGAGTTAATGATGGATCAGTCCCAGCAATGTTACAGATAATACAAATGGATCCGTTCATAACGGATGCAGACAGTTGTATTATCAGTAACGGAAGCGTTATTACTGAACCCTGCCGGATTCAGTAATGACGCTAATGTGAAAGAAGCCTAATTCCTTTCCAATCCGTTTCTGTTATCAGGTCTGCTTCAAATACTCATCCAGAAAACTTTGTGTATTTACCCTTAGTGCAGTCACATGACCATATTTTTGGTCTGCATCCGATCCACATTTTTTGAGGACCCATTCATTTCAATGGGGGCAAAAAGATGTGGACAACACCATGTGCTGCCTGCATCTGAATGTCTGCTCCATGGCCCCACCAAAAATATAGAACCTGTTCTCTTCTTGTCTGATTTGCAGGGGGAATTCTCCATTGGCAATACAGGGTGGGCAATAGATATTTATTGGCAATGCATGCAATATGAGGAGGGAGGTGGAAGGAGGATTATAGACTGGGACTACAGATTTATAAGGTCTGAAATAAGACCAAAGACTAAGCAGGAGTTGATTGATGGAATGCTTAAGTTCTGTGATGAAGTCCTAACTGTACAACAATTACATTGATCATCTGTATAAAGTCCTTCTATTAGTGATAGAAAAGAAAGCCACTGGCATGTAACATTCTGTATCACTAAAGCTTTTCATGGAAGAGTAAAGGGCAGCCCTAGATCCATGCTGTGGTTCTGGACTACAGCTGCTCGATGGTAATTCATTAGGATTGGGAGATGTTGTAAATAAAAATGGTGCAATTGTTATTTTCTGCATTAAACCCATAATTAAAGTTTGTTCAAATTAAACCCTGAATCAGGAGTACTCTAGTATTTTTTTCTAAAGGTCCACAGACCTGGGTCTGCCAAAATAATTTAAAAAATGTAAGGGGGACAAAACCAGTGGCACCAGTGCTCTGTGGAAAGGTTTTTTTTTTTTTTCCTAAAAATAAGCTCCGCCTCAGGGACTGAAAACAATAAACATGTTTTGTGCTATATTTTCCATTAGCAACATGAATGGGCTTCTATAACTCAGGCTACTTTCACACTAGCGTTTTATAATTCTGGTATTGAGTTCTGTCATAGGGGCTCAATACCAGAATAAAACGCTTCAGTTTTGTCCCCATTCATTGTCAATGGGGACAAAACTGAACTGAAGACAACAGAGCGCTCCTAAAAGCATTCCGTTCCGTCTTCAGACTGGAGAGCAAAACGGTTTGCTCTCCGTTCCAGGCATCCGCACCAAGACGGATCCGTCATGACCCCCAATGAAAGTCAATGGGGACAGATCCGTTCAGTATGACACAATGGTAAACGGATCCGTCACCTGCACACATACAGACACACACACATACATACATACATACATACACAGACATATACACATAGAAATACACATACATACTTACATGCTCCCGGCAGGTCTCCACAGCGCAGGAGGAGCAGGACAATTCCACCCGGCGCCTAGCAGAGGGCAATGTGGGCAATTGTCCTATGTGTGCGCCATCCTGCTGCTCCTGCGCTGTGGAGACCTGCCAGGAGCATGTAAGTATGTATGTGTGTTTGTATGTGTATATAACTGTGTGTATATGTACTGTGTGACATGTGTGGGGAGGGAGCACGGTTCTGGCCCCACACATGTCCCTGTGGCAGCACGGATCCGGCGGCACCCTTCACCTGCCGATCCATGCTGCCGCTAATGTGAAAGTAGCCTCACTTAACTGGTAATCAGGCCTCATCCACAAGACAGGGAAATACAGGGACTGAAATACATGAGCACCTCCCCCACCTCTCTTATCTGAGCAGTGGCTGAGTGTACAGTATGTTCACAATGGTAAGCTCCTTATCTCTATCTGTATCACACTCTATAAAGATACAACAATAGCTTTAAGACAGTATCACACCTAATAGAGTTAGATACACAGGTCAGCAGAAAACTCACACGAGGTAGGATTAGATACACAGTTCAGCAGAGAGTATCACCCCTAATAGAATTAGATACACAGCTCAGCAGACAGTATCACACTCTATACACATACATCTAATCGCTTCATAGACAGTATCACACATAATAGGAATAGATACACAGCTCAGAAGACAGTATCACACAAGGTAGGATTAGATACACAGTTCAGCAGACAGTATCACTCATGATAGGATTAGATACACAGTTCAGCAGACAGTATCACACATGATAGGATTAGATACGCAGTTTAGCAGACACTGTCACCCAGAATAGGATTAGATACACAGTTCAGCAGACAGTATCACACAGGATAGGATTCGATACACAACTCTGCAAACTGTATCACACATGATAGGATTAGATACACAGCTTAGCAGATGCTGTCGCCCAGAATAGGATTAGATACAGAGTTCAGCAAACAGTATCACACATGATACGGTTAGATACGCAGTTTAGCAGACAGTATCACACATGATAGGATTAGATACACGGATACGCAGACAGTATCACACATGATAGGATTAGATACACAACTTAGCAGGCAGTATCATACACAATAGGTTTAGATACGCAACTCTGCAGATAGTATCACACATGAAAGGATTGGATACACAACTCTGCAAACTATATCACACATGATAGGATTAGATACACAGATATGCAGGCAGTATTACACAAGATAGGATTAGATACCTATCTTAGCAGACAGTGTCATACACAATAGGCTTAGATACGCAACTCTGCAAACAGTATCACACATGATAGGATTAGATACACAGCTCAGCAGACAGTATCACACAAAGTAGGATTAGAAACAAAGCTCAGCAGACATTGTCACACAAGGTAGGATTAGATATGCAGCTAAGCAGACAGTATCACACATGATAGGCTTAGATACACAACTCTGCAGACAGTATTATATATGATAGGATTAGATACACAGCTCGGCAGACAGTATCGCACAGGATAGGATTAGATACACAAACCTGAAGACAGTATCACATATGATAGGATTAGATACACTGGTAAGCAGACAGTATCACACATGACAGTTTTAGATACACAACTCTTCAGACAGTATCACACATGATAGGATTAGATACACAACTCTTCAGACAGTATTACACATGATATGATGAGATACACAACTCTTCACGCAGTATCACACACAATAGGCTTAGATGCACGACACTGTAGACAGTATCACACATGACAGGATTAGATACACTGCTACGCAGACAGTATCACACATAATAGGCTTAGATAAACAACTCTGTAGACAGTATTACTTAAGATAGGATTAGATACACAGTCCAGCTGACAGTAACACACAATGTTTGGATACTCTATTTAGTTTTCCTTTTTTCTCATGTGTTTGACTTTAGCACATTAAATATTCTCAATAGATCTCACCACATTTAGCTGGGTCTGCCGATAAATATCTCACATCTGAGGCCAGCAGCTCTAAACAAAAGAAAAAGCAGCTGAGCAATCAGCTAAATGTGGAGCACTCACCGCCCAGTGGTTATGACGTGTATTGCAGTTTTTTAGAGTTTAGTTACAATCTCGCGATATCATGTTGTTTTGCTATCAGGACAAAACTGTCACCACTCTGAGTTTGGAGATAAGTTAAGTGTGGACGCATCTGTACATTTTTTTTGTTTTTTGTTTTTTTTTAACAATAAGCCCATTTTCACTTGAATCATTAAATCGTTACATTATACAATTTTTTTTTTCTGGTTATGTCACATTTATCTCACATTCAGGATTTCTAATTGTAAAGGGTAGTGTCACGACAGGGAAACAAGGGATAGTGTGCCCTGTCTGAACCCCACCTCTTTCCCTGCCTACTTACAGTAGATGCCCTAGGCGGCAAAACCGTAACTTGGAGACGGTCCCTATGCTGAGTACGTGCACAGGGAAGGGAAGGGAACACAGGGAAAGACGAACACAGACAGAACAAACACAATAGCAGAATAGTCAGCAAGCCAAGTCAAGAACAGGAGGTCACGTCAAATACCGAGGGGAATCGCAAAAGCGTAGTCTAAGTCCGAAGCCAAAATCCAATATACCAATAATCCAACAGTAAGGTCCAATACACAGCACTGATCTCAGAAGACTAATCACAGGCATCTGCCCCTCATCATCAGGGGCAAGGGTAGCAGCATGCCCATGAGACAGCAGATGAGATGTGGTTGGGTATGGAGGCATACAGATTCTTTTGTGTATCCTGTAGCATATTTGCCCACAGATGTTGCAGTTAGGCTTGTATATCCTGCAAACTCATGGGTTGTCAAAGCTGGCTTCCCAGCTGATCCCATAAATGCTTGATTGGTTATATATCTGGTGACCAGGAAGCCCAAGGAAGTGTTGAAATCAGCAGAGACATTCTTGGGAAACCCCTTGCTGAGTGTGGGTGTGTTCCATTGAAAAATGCCAGTTAGAAGCCCTACCATGAAAGGCGATTCATGTGGCTACAGGATTTCCTGCATGAATTGCTAAGCTATAAGTGTGCCTCATATCACTGCTAGGGAAGATTGGCTATCATATGCATCACCAGCAGTTGGAGCTTTGTGTTGCTCCACAGCAAAGACAGGACTGAAGTGCTTACCTTGATGCCTTTATACTTGATCCCGACCCTTGTGGGATCTCAAACAGAACACCGATTCATTGCTAAAGATTATATGGTTCCAGTCTGTAGCAGTCCAGGTTTCTCATTCACAACATTTCTGCAAACAAAGGCAACGGTGGTGGGCTTTTAATAGCTAAGCACCTAAAAAATTGCCCAGGTAGAGACAGGGGTGTGTAATGAAGGTGCCACCTGTGTCTGCATGGTGGATAACAAAACTGTGGCAGCTGCTTGGGCTTGTTGGTGAATGAAACAATTCTCTCTAGTGGTGTTCTGTCTGGGCTGTCCAGAGCCTGTTTGTGCATGGCCAAAAGTAGCCTCTCAGTGTCTTTTTATGGGGCAGAAAGGGAAATGTTTGTATGCCCTCATGTGTCAGAGCCCAGTGTCTAATCAGATCACTGCCTGAGACATAACTGCATAACACGTTTTCCAGCAATCCAACATTTCAATCTGGTTGCATTATTTTTATTTGTCAAAGTGTGTATATCGCCTAATAGAGATGAACAAAGTTTTGAAACATTTGATTTGGCAGATTCGCCAAACTTTGACAAGAAATTTAATTTGTTACAAATTAATTTGTCAAGAATCACTTTAAAGAGAAGACACCCAACTCTAATGTCTGCAACTGGCACTAATGGCAGTTGCAATCTTTTAATTCTTCAGATACCATTACACCATACCAGCAACAGTCCCTGTTTGGTCACTATATTATATGGCAGATAGTTTTCAGGCTCCTGTCCCTTATAGCAAAAATCCAGGGGCCATGTTTAAACCATTCAACATATTTGGCCATCTGGTTTTACCTTTAATACATTTATTTAGCGAAATACCAGTCGGTTCATAGTATGGAGGGATCCTGGACCTTATGGAATGATTGTGTTAAAATTTAGTTGCACTGCACAGAGACATAGAATTTTTTTTTCATTTGTTGTGGCTGTCATAGTGATACAGAATAAAATGTTCTCTAACAGAACTTATGTAGTATACATTTCTTGCACTGCACAGTGACATAAAATTAATTTGAAATTTCTCGTGGCTGTCGTGACGCAAAATAAAATTTTTACTAGGGCTGTATTAGCTATGAATCATGAATCAAACAATATCAAAGTGAATTTGATAAAATTTGTTGTGGTTTTCATTTATTTTGCGCATTCATCAGATAGATACCTTTACTCGTATGGACATATGTTAGCGATTATTTAGCTAATTCTCAGCCTGTGTAAAGGGCCCTTTAGAGAATTAATTATTGCTACCCATCAATTAGTGAAATAGTTACTGTGATAGGCAGGTGGACATTCCAATTCACAGCAACTTGAAAATGAAGGCCTAATAGAATTGCTTATGTAGTAAACAAGGTGGCTGCTCCAATAACAGTAGAACAAGACAGGTTATGGGTGCTGGTTAAATTGAAACCTGCCAAAAAAGCACCTAACCAAAGGGGGGCATTTTGCAGTGTAGTACAACACTACCTACAACAAGGATAAAGTTGCCTCAGGATCACATAAAGGGCAACAAGGTAAATAAATACTGCTTAAGAGGCTATCATGTAAAGTACAAAGCCAAAAAATGCAGATGGTAGTAAGTATAACTGCAAAAAAAGGGGGTCAGTCAGCACATCCAAAGTGCAGGTGCACGCTGCCATGGCTAGAGACACAAAGGAAAAAAACAAGACAGTGCAGCAGCACTCTGCAAACACAAATAATGTACAATAATGCCATAGTCATAAAACATTTTGGTACTAGTACTATGCTTATTTTGCAAAATTGAGAATCTTGGCAAATCATTTTGTACAAAATATTTGAGCCCATCTGCCTACCTGTTATGTGCCATAATGGCCACCATAAAATTCAGGGAGTGCTGGTTCCTCATGCATGCTGGGTCCACTCTGCCTTTGCCATTTTAGGTGCCTTAAAGGCCTCCATTGTATCCAGGAATGCAGGTACCAACATGCATGCTGAGCCCACTCCATACCTCTCCTGGTGCTTCACAGCTTCCAATACATATACTGAGAGCAGGACACAGTTTTATACTTACTCTGATTAAAATCAGCCTATGAGGCAGACAGGCTTATCAGGAGTGCAAGACTGGCTGGAGTAGCCACACCTCCAGATCAGTATAACTGCAAAAAAAGGGGGTCAGTCAGCACATCCAAAGTGCAGGTGCACGCTGCCATGGCTAGAGACACAAAGGAAAAAAACAAGACAGTGCAGCAGCACTCTGCAAACACAAATAATGTACAATAATGCCATAGTCATAAAACATTTTGGTACTAGTACTATGCTTATTTTGCAAAATTGAGAATCTTGGCAAATCATTTTGTACAAAATATTTGAGCCCATCTGCCATACGTCAAGGCGTTCTCTTTCAGACGGGAACCTAGCGCTAATTTCTACCTGTTATGTGCCATAATGGCCACCATAAGTAGAGAGTAGTAAGTAGAGATGAGCGAGCACTAAAATGCTCGGGTGCTCGTTATTCGAGTCGAACTTTTCCCGATGCTCGGGTGCTCGTTTCGAATAACGAACCCCATTGAAGTCAATGGGAGACTCGAGCATTTTTGCGGGGGACCAAGGCTCTGCCTAGGGAAGGCTGGGTGAAAACCTGGAAACCTCAGAAAATGATGGAAACACCACGGAAATGGACAGGAAACAGCAGGGGCAGCATGCATGGATGCCTCTGAGGCTGCCTAATCCCACCATTACCCCAAATTCTCAGGCAACAGCCTGGTGGTTACCCTCATGGCAATTGTGCTCACCCAGACCAAGAAAGGCGAGGCAAATACCCATCACATGTTAGGGAAGCACCAAAATAGGTGCAACGAAGGTCCATCACCGCCTGCAGGTGACACCACTGCTCATGCTGGCACTGCAGCTGACATCAAGATTAGTATCTGTTCTTATCAGTTGCTGTGGCTGTTGGTGGTAAAGTGGTGAGCATAGCTGCTTCCCAAGCAGTTGACCTGGGTTCAATTCCCGTCTATCGCAGGAGGCAATTAAAAGAAGAACCAAAAAAAAAACCAGGACAATATCTAATACGTCCCCTACCTGGGTAAATTGTTTGGAGAAAGGGCCTGTAGGTGGGGGGGAAGGAGGTTTTGCTGTAAGAGCCAGAGGAGTGCCCCCTGGGCTAGCGTGTGTGGTGGTGACAACAGCCGGAACGGATTTTGAAAAACTGTAGCATCAACCGGTATGGTATTGATTCTTCTCAGTTTAATACCGTATACGTCCCCTATCTTGGGACCCTATATTTAATGGATTTTTCGAACACGGAAAACAGAAAAAGAGCTTGCTCTGGCCAGGGGAGTGTATTTCCCACTGCAGCTAAGGGGACGTGTCCATGCTCTGCCTATCACAGGTCAGGAGGCAATTAAAAGAAGAAAAACAAAAAACATCAGTACAATATCTAATACGTCCCCTATCCGGGTAAATAGTTTGGAGAGAGGGCCTGTAGGTGGGGGGAAGGAGGTTTCGCTGGAAGAGCCAGAGGAGTGCCCCCAGGGTTAGCGTGTGTGGTGGTGACAACAGCCAGAATGGATTTAGAAAAACTGTTGCATCAACCGGTATGGTATCGATTCTTCTCAGTTTAATACCGTATACGTCCCCTATCTTGGGACCTTATAGTTCATGGATTTTTCCACCACGGAAAACGGAAAAAGAGCTTGCTCTGGCCAGGGGAGTATCTTTCCCACTGCAGCTAAGGGGACGTGTCCATGCTCTGCCTATCACAGGTCAGGAGGCAATTAAAAGAAGAAAAACAAAAAACATCAGTACAATATCTAATACGTCCCCTATCCGGGTTAATAGTTTGGAGAGAGGGCCTGTAGGTGGGGGGAAGGAGGTTTCGCTGGAAGAGCCAGAGGAGTGACCCCTGGGCTAGCGTGTGTGGTGGTGATAACAGCCGGATGTATTTAGAATGACGACGCAGGACCCCAACTTAAAAATTTAGCATCAACTGGTACAGTCGTAAATTATGAGATTGATCAAGTGTGGTATGTATACTACTAGGTTTAAAACCGTATATGGCAGCTATCCGGAAAAATGGTTTGGAGAGAGAGAAAGATAGGACATAGACGTAAATTGTTTGGAGAGAGGGCCTGTAGGTGGGGGGCAGGCTGGGGGGAAGAAGGTTGAGCTGGAAGAGCCAGAGGAGTTCCCCCTGGGCTAGCGTGTGTGGTGGTGACAACTGCCGGATGGAGTTAGAATGACGACACAGGACCCCAACTTAAAAATTTAGCATCAACCGGTACAGTCGTAAATATGAGATTGATCAAGTGTGGCATGACTTTTTAGATGGAGATTGCATGTGGTCACGTACTCCCTGGAACCCCATAGTCACCCCTTCTCTGATGTGCTAGCCCAGAACATTCTCTGCCCCAATTCGCAAGACCTTTTGCTGTTTCCGTGTGCTGACAGTGTGGATTTACCAGTGTTGTCTGAGGAGGTGGTGGACAATGGTGAGACACAGGTGTCGGGGGATGAGGTAGTTGTATGGGAAGCAAGTTACAGTGGGGACTCCTTGGGGGAACTTTCTCATGATAGGACAGATTCAACTTGGGTGGATCAGGCACAGGAACAGACAAATTTTTTTTGGTGTTTATTTAACTTTTATTTAGCACAAATAACCACAGAGATATTTATTCGTTATCTTCTCTGCGCAGTCTGGCGTTGGGGTTCGTCACTTTGATGGCGAGCTGTGCCGCTCTCTCCACAATGGTCTTTAGGTTCTTAGATGGAGACGTTGTCGGCGATTTCAGTACAGAAGGACTTGTTGCTCATCAACAGAATCTCGACATCCTTGACATTGTGGACCAGGAATTTGCGAGTGGACCAGGAATTTGCGGAACCCTGTTGGCAGCATGTGTTTGGTCTTCCACTTGCTACCGTATCCAATGTTGGGCAATATAGATACGCAGGTAACATTATTTTTCACACCTATCCCAAAAATAATAATTTACGCAGTTTGCGCAAATAAAACTGGAAACTGGAATGGGAGAGAGGGCCTGTAGGTGGACCTCCGGAAAAATTGTTTGGAGAGAGGGCCTGTAGGTGGAACTCCGGAAAAATTGTTTGGACAGAGGGCCTGTAGGTGGACCTCCGGAAAAATTTTTTGGAGAGAGGGCCTGTAGGTGGACCTCTGGAAAAATTGTTTGAATAGAGGGCCTGTAGGGGGCCCTCCTGAAAAATTGTTTGAAGAGAGGGCCTGTAGGTGGACCTCCGGAAAAATTTTTTGGAGAGAGGGCCTATAGGTGGACCTCTGGAAAAATTTTTGAATAGAGGGCCTGTAGGGGGTCCTCCTGAAAAATTGTTTGAAGAGAGGGCCTGTAGGTGGACCTCCGGAAAACATTTTTGGAGAGAGGGCCTGTAGGTGGACCTCTGGAAAAATTGTTTGAATAGAGGGCCTGTAGGGGGCCCTCCTGAACAATTGTGGTAAAAGAGTGCCAGTTGGACCTCTAAAAAATGGCGTTTTTTTGGTCAGCGTTAGGCAAAGTCGACATGGAGGAGGAGGAGTAGGAGGAGTAGAGAAGAGGAATCGGATACATAAGTAATGTTAATCTTTAGCTGCTTTCCCCCGGAGGAGATTTGAATTCCGGTGAAATCCAGGCTTTGTTCATTTTAATAAGCGTCAGCCTGTCAGCGCTGTCAGTTGACAGGCGTGTACGCTTAACGGTGATGACGCTACCAGCTGCACTGAATACCCGCTCTGACAGCACGCTAGCGGCAGGGCAGGCCAGCACCTCCAAGGTGTACAGCGCCAGTTCAGGCCACGTGTCCAGCTTTGAAACCCAGTAGTTGTATGGAGCAGAGTGATCGCTACGGACGTTGGTATGGTCAGCTAGGTACTCCCTCACCATCTTTCTGTACAGCTCCCCCCTACTCTGCCTAGACTGGGGACAGGTGACAGTGTCTTGCTGGGGTGACATAAAAGTGGCAAAGGCCTTGGAGAGCGTTCCCCTGCCAGTGCTGGTCAAGCTGCCTGCTCGCCTCCTCTCCCCCGCTACTTGGCCCACAGAACCATGCCCTCTGCCGCTAGCAGCATCAGATGGGAAGAATTGTTTCAGCTTGTGCACCAGGGCCTGTTGATATCTATTCACTCTCATACTCCTTTCCTCTGCAGGGATGAGAGTGGAAAGGTTCTGCTTGTACCGTGGGTCCAGGAGAGTGAACACCCAGTAATCGGTGTTTGAAAAAATTCTTCTATAGAAACAGGTTGGAGAGCACTGATAGTGTAGATTGTGGATCAGGAGATGGTTCCCAGGCCCATAAATAGTGTAAGAAAGACTCCTGTTCGTCACAGTGGAATGCAATAGCGTATTTATTTTAAATAATCCAGACAGGGCACACTCTGAACGTTTTCGGCCACAAGGCCTTCCTCAGAGAAACCGGATGAGCCGCTGGACTGGCATGTAGTATGGCAATTTGCCAAGTGTAAAAGCGCTGTGTGTATGGGGCCACTGCCCGAGATGTATGGCGCTATACATCTTGGGCAGTGGCCCCATACACACAGCGCTTTTACACTTGGCAAATTGCCATACTACATGCCAGTCCAGCGGCTCATCCGGTTTCTCTGAGGAAGGCCTTGTGGCCGAAAACGTTCAGAGTGTGCCCTGTCTGGATTATTTAAAATGAATACGCTATTGCATTCCACTGTGATGAACAGGAGTCTTTCTTACACTAAAAAAATTCTTCTAACGCGAGGGTCACGGGATAGGCAGCCTAACATGAAGTCTGCCATGTGCGCCAGAGTCCCAACACGTAAGAATTCCCTCTCCTCACTGGCCTAACTCTCCATTTCCTCCTCCTCCTCCTCCTCCTCCTCCAAGTCCTCTTCTTCAGCCCATACACGCTCAAGAGTTAAGGACTGAGCACTGGTACCCTCTACTGTCTCGCCGACATTCTCCTCCTCTTCCTCCTCATCCTCATCCCCCTCCTCCAATACGTGCTGAGAAACAGACTGGAGGGTGCTCTGGCTATCAAGCGACGTATCTTCCTCCACCGTCTCTTGTGACAAGCGCAAAGCATCCGACTTGATGCTGAGCAGTGAGTTTTTCAACAGGCAAAGCAGCGGGATGGTGAGGCTGATAATGGCGGCATCGCCGCTGACCATCTGTGTTGACTCCTCAAAGTTGCTCAACACCTGGCAGATATCAGACATCCACGTCCACTCCTCATTGTAGACTTGAGGAATCTGACTGACCTGACTACCAGTTCTGGTGGAAGTTGACATCTGGCAGTCTACAATCGCTCTGCGCTGCTGGTAAACTCTGGATAACATGTTTAATGTGGAATTCCATCTCGTGGGCACGTCACACAACAGTCGGTGAGCGGGCAGTTGTAGGCGGCGCTGCGCTGCCCTGAGAGTGGCAGCATCTGTGGTCGACTTGCGGAAATGTGCACAGATGCGGCGCACCTTGGTGAGCAAATCAGACAGATTGGGGTATGTCTTGAGGAACCGCTGAACTATTAGATTGAACATGTGGGCCAGGCATGGCACATGTGTCAGTCTGCCGAGTTGCAGAGCCGCCACCAGGTTACGCCCGTTGTCACACACAACCATGCCTGGCTTGAGGTTCAGCGGTTCCAGCCACACATCGGTCTGCGCCGTGATGCCCTGTAACAGCTCTTGGGCGGTGTGCCTTTTGTCACCTAAGCTCAGCAGTTTGAGCACCGCCTGCTGGCGCTTACCCACGGCACTGCTGCTGCGCCTAGAGCTACCGACTGAAGGCGCCGTGCCCACGGATGGTAATTCGGTGGATGAGGAGGAGGGGTCGGAGGAGGAGGAGGCATAGTACGTCTGAGAGACCATGACCGAGGTAGGCCCGCAATCCTCTGTGTGGGCATTACATGAGCGGCCCCAGGGTCATTCTCGGTCCCAGCCTCCACCAAGTTAACCCAATGTGCCATCAGTGAGATATAGTGTCCCTGCCCGGCAACACTTGTCCACGTGTCCGTGGTTAGGTGGACCTTCTAAGAAACAGCGTAGGTCAGGGCACGGATGATGTTCTGTGACACGTGCTGGTGTAGGGCTGGGACGGCACATCGGGAAAAATAGTGGCGGCTGGGGACCGAATACCGAGGGGCAGCCACTGCCATGAGATTTCGAAAGGCCTCGGTCTCTACCAGCCTATAGGGCAGCATCTCCAGGCTAAGCAATTTGGAGATGTGGACGTTGAGGGCTTGGGCATGTGGGTGGGTGGAACTGTATTTCCTCTTGCGCTCCAGCGTCTGCTGTAAAGACAGCTGAACGCTGCGCTGGGACACGTTGGTGGACACTGTGGAGGATCGTGGAGGCGAAGGTGTGGTTTACCGGCGGGAGGCGCTCATGCCGGGGTCCTGGGCAGGGGGTTGACTAGCAGAGGCAGCGAGTGACGCAGGGGGTTGACTAGCAGAGGCAGCGAGTGACACAGGGGAAGGAGCAGTGGTGTGACCCGCAGGAGGTGGTGAACGGCCTTGGTTCCATTGAGTGGGGTGTTTAGCACTCATATGCCTGCGCATGCTGGTGGTGGTTAGGCTAGTAGTGGTGGCACCCCTGCTGATCCTGGTGTGGCACAGGTTGCACACCACAGTCCGTCGGTCATCCTCACTTTCTTTAAAGAACCTCCAGACTTGCGAACATCTAGGTCTCGCCACGGGAGCTTCACTACGTGAAACAGTTGCTGCTGATGCACCAGCTCTGGCCCTGCTTCTCCCTCTGGCCACACCACTGCCTCTTACAACCTGTTCTGGTGCAGCACTCGCCTCTGCCTCAGAAGCACTGTCTTCACTCGGCATATCAACCCAGCTTGGGTCAGTCACCTCGTCATCCTCCGATTCCTCAGTCTGCTCCCCCCTCGGAATTCCTCCCCTAACAACAACTTCACCACTGTCTGACAACAGTGTCTCCTCATCGTCCGACACCTCTTTACAAACTTCTTCCACTAACTCAACATTGTCATCATCATCCATCATCATCACCCACAGACTGCGACAGTTAGGAAACTTGGGCAATCGGGAACTGAGGTCAGCAGCAACCTCAGAAGTGGTTTGTGACTCTGGGAAGGGTCCAGAAAACAGTTCCTGAGAGTATGCCGGATCGCATTCCAAATTTTCCTGGGAGGGGGCAGACTGGGGGATAGAAGGTTGAGGTGGAGGAGCCATAGGACCAGGTAACGTGGGTGGACTGTGTGGAAGACTGACTGGTGGACAAATTACTTGAAGCATTGTCCGCAATCCACGAGATCAGCTGTTCGCACTGTTGTGGTTTCAACAGTCCTCTACCACGTGTCCCTGTAAGTTGAGACATGAAGCCTAGGGAGTGTAAGCTCTGGGCGGCCGTTCCACACTCCTCATCAGGCAGGTACTGTTCCACCCTGCCCAGGACCAACGGCCTCTGCCCCCTGCAGTACATTGAATGCCCACTGCCAATGCCCTCGTCCTCGACCCTTAGCCCTGGGGTTCAACATTTTTTGTACCTATAAGTGTATGATCATATATAAAAAAAAAATTAAACGGGCCTAGGATGTACTGAAAACCCACAAACCTGTTCAGTCTGGTTGAATTAATGTGACGTACGAAAGTGTCACCTGGACAGAATTATACGGATTGGAGCGAGTGTGCTGAACTGTGACACACAG
>ONZH01019603.1:0-15055 GCA_900303285.1 Rhinella marina | reverse complement strand
TTGTCGTGTGTTCGGTGTGTAGATGTAGCCAACGTAATCATGGTGCCAGCCAGCTTACCTTTGACAAACACGTATCTACCTGTCTCATCTGCCCGACATTCCACCAGTTCCCCAAGGAAACTGCGTTAGAGATCAAGATGGATACTCCTTTTGTCTTGGTGTCTGGAGATGTGCTGTGATAGACATGTGTGAACCTCGCATTGGTCAAAGCTTGCACACTATCCGAACGGAAGTGAGTTTCCTGAATGAAAGCGATTTGCCTTCTTTTTTTCCATAGAAGCCAAAGGAGAGAGGATCGTTTTTCTGGGATATTCAGACCCTGTACATTAAGAGACGTAATTAGTAATTCAGCCATCTTACCACCAGCCCAGGCGAGGGGGGGAGAAAGCCCAGTAACCAGGAGAGAGAGGAGAGCGCGAGAGAAAAAAAAAAAAAAGGGGGGGGGGTGGGGGAAAAGGTAAAAGAAGAAAGGGGGGTAAGTAACAAGAAGAGGTGATTAGTGCGCCAACCTAACCGGCGACCAAATCTCCCCTATATAATCTAACACTTGAGATAAACTCTATGAAACTGCAAAAATCCCTACAATTGACTCCTCTAACCGTTTAATCTATGCAGTATACTATCTGAGGTTAGTAGAACGAATGGCAGATTAAAAGTAAACAGGTAGCATCATGTAATGGGACTATCCGGATGCATCCTTATAGAACCTACACTGGAGGGAAGTAGCTGACTTAACTACACTTCAGGTATAACATTTCTCAAAGAGTAACTATAGTGAACCCCTAGACTACCAATAAAGGGGCCGCAATCCTGGAGTGTATCTTCCTAGGGTGATCCTGGTTAAGGACTCGACTCGCTCCCTATTCAGTGGAAATCACTCTGCATTAACTGAACAACCCCTGCCATAACTTAGTCAGCGTGATCTGTCCCTCCTGAGAGGAGAACCCGGGCCTCTCCTGCGATTCCAGGGCGTCTCAGGTCTCCCCATCTGCATGCGTTGAGGAGGTGAGATTCTGCTGCTTCCTCTCTGAGATATCCAATGGCCCCTCCTAGATGTTTCTCCAACCGTAGAGGTGACATCCAATACCGGAGGTAGAGTCCAGTCTGGTACTTCCACTGGTGATGAATTTAAGAAAGAAAACGCGTCGGGAAGATCTGCTGGCGAATGTATCGCTACGGATTGGCCCCCTGGTTTGCGGATGATCATATGAAAGGGGTGACCCCATCTGTAGGAGGCCCCTGCCTCTTTGATGACTTCTAAGAATGGTCTCACTAGACGACGCATATTAAGGGTCAGGCGCGAGACGTCCGGCAGGATGGTCAAGGGCACTCCTTCAAAATAGATTTTGCCTCTATCCCACGATTCCCTCAGGATCTCTTCCTTTATCCTGTAAAAGTGGACCCTGCAGATGACATCACGCGGCTTGTCTGTATCTCTATTTCTTGGGCCCGCCAAACGATGTATTCTGTCCAGCTCAATTGTAGAGCCCCTTGGCCTATTCAAAATCTTATTGAAAATGTCCACCACCGTGTCGTATAACATATCTCTCGTGTCTCAGGTAAGTTGCGCAACTTCAGGTTGTTACGACGTCCTCTATTTTCCACATCGTCCAAGTGAAGGGAAAAGTCCTTTAGTTGTGCCACATGAGCATCTAGGATCTTTGAGGTAGTTGCCTCCCTGGATTGGGACACTGACATCTGGTGTTCTAAGGCATTAACCCTCTCTGAGAGCGTTTGGACCGTTTCATTCACGGCCTGTATGGCTTGGGCCTGTTTCTGTTCGATTCGCGCTATCTGTGATTCCAGGTCAGCTCTGGTCGGGAGCGCTCGCACCATTTTCCACAACTCTGCTAGCATGCGATCTAATGATATGGGGGGTGAGCCCCTCTGTGAGTCCTCTACCACCTGTGGGGCCGAAGCAAAGATGAGCGGTACGTCTTGACTGAGGGTCATGGGTGTCTGTGAGACCCTCTCCCGCTGGCGACTTTCTCTATCGCTGCCCTGTCGGGGATCATGCTGGCCAGGGGACCCTTGTGCCGCGGGTGGAGGTATTGCTGCCGCCGCTGTCTCGTTGGCCGGCTGTTTCCCGCCATCAGTAATTGCGGCCTGTATGCCTCGCGGCCATGGCTCTCCCAGCATCACCCAGTCTTCTGTGGAGCCGCTCCCTACCTTCCCACTCGGTGAGTGTGTAACAGTGGATGCCTGAATGCGTATGTCCGCCGGTCTCTGATCCCTCGGCGCCGGTGTGAAGGGCTCCGCCGACACCCGCAGGGGTTCCGTCTGCGCCGCCATCTTGGAGGCCGCCAGCCTCGTCTCACTTGATGTGACGGAGCGGAGGAATCTTCCTATAGATTGTTCCGGGGTTGCCACCGACTGGCTTTTGGAGCGCTTCCCCTTTGTCATGACCCTTTTTCGGGCCTTGAGAGAGTGAATATTTCCCTCTGATTGCTGCCGATGGACCCGGAGCCCAAGCTGCGTGCGTCCTCACTCTGCCATGTCGAAGCCACGCCCCCTCAGCAGCAGTTCTATCTGAGGAACCCTTCTACTGACTATCTGTCTGGCTGATTTAAAGGACACCTCTGGACCTATGGGAGCCACAACATAGACTGCACCTGACGGGTGAGAGCTAGTTGGCACTTGTTTTGTTTGTTTATTTTGTATTGCCCCCTGTTTGACTCTCACCCAGATGGACATGGCTTGTCAGGACTCCCCCCATTATGCAGAAAATTCCCAGTTGCACATAAGCGCACCTATTTTCCTCCCCCCCCCCTTCTCAGATTATTTGGGAGCGCCCTTTGCAAAAAGGGTTCTCTATTTGCTGCTATTTTATATTATCCACATGGATTACACGTTACCTGTTTGGATTTCAAAATTACCTCACATGGATTATAATTGAATTTTGGACTGTGTTCCAGTGTTTTATCATGCCAAGCAGCCACGAGGAGAGACTCAAACATATATCTGAGCCTAGTATGCTTGCAAATGTGAAATTGATTGCACTAAAATGTTTACATAATTATGTCTTTGCTGTATTTTAGCAATGTTTTTACAGGTTCAGCAACGTTCAAGCACTTTAGCCCTTGTGTGTATTCTTTTTCAGGTACTGCAATGTGTCCTATTATGCCCTTATTGTACAGTGTTTTTTTAGTAAATTATGCACTTGGATACACTCTGGAGAGCTAGCAGCTTACTTTTCTAGCTCATATAAACTGCCTCTAAAGACTGTACGCCGCGGCCTAGCCTCATGTGTGCGTGCGTATGACGCAATCGCGAGTCAATAGTACGCTAAGGATTCGTACGCACTTTGTATGCTAATGCTTACGTATTGCGTACTTTTAACAACGCTGACTGTATCTTCGTAATTTGTGCAGGAATGTTCACAAAACAACGAATTATTTTTTAACGTAAATTCGACCGAATAAATTTGTGTTAAGAACGAATCTTGTCAGAAATTTGTTGATTATTCGCCAAAGCGAATTTTGAATGATTCGCTCATCTCTAGTCACAGCCTTATGTATCCCTTCCATGAATTCTTACACCTATCATGGTGTATCTGAGAGTGGCTCCTGTTAACCTATCCTCCGAACATCACTAATTTTAACTAGTTTAATTCTTTTGCTCCCCTCATATACACATAGGACGATTGTGCCATATTTGGGGCATGCTCCTGGTAACAAATGATTGGAAATGTTTTCTGCCACACACCCCCACATCCAACTGTTACATCATGAGCACCTACATGAGCTTCCTAAGGAGGAGCCTGCCCTATTTAAGAGCTGGTGTTTCACAGCCATATAATGCTGGAGGGCCATGCTGCCACCTGATATCAGTGGTGGTTAGCATTCTATGGGGGAGATTTATCAAAACTGGTGTAAAGGAAAACTGACTTGGGATTGTCTCACCTTATAAAATGGCTCCCAGAATGTCTAACCT
This sequence comes from Rhinella marina, assembly GCA_900303285.1. Lineage (NCBI taxonomy): Eukaryota > Metazoa > Chordata > Amphibia > Anura > Bufonidae > Rhinella > Rhinella marina. The sequence goes on along the minus strand of ONZH01019603.1, from coordinate 11,122 downwards.
GTCAATAGAAGCCACTTCCTAATATAGGTACTTTAGCCAAACCTCCTCCTTTTGGCTAATTTCTTAATTATTCAACCCCTTTATTCATTGCTCGTTGTCAGGGGTCATGGCCACCGCTGAAATCTAGCTGTGTTAGCTGCGCTTGTGCACTGCCAGACATGCCTCCGTCTTTCATAGTGACCAGGATAACAGGAGTGCTCATAGGCATGCATATACATGAATGGGTTATTGGTTAATTAGTCAGGGCCTATCAAACCCTTCATAACCAGCCAACACCACCCTATTGCCTTCCCCCTTAAAATAATGAGACGGAAGCCAATAGTTTGGAATAAATTGGCCACTGCAGCCGTTTATTAAATTAAAAACAAACATAAATATTAACAATAACGTAACCCGGCCGGGGGAGATCCCAGAAGGTCTAACACAGTTTCCCGCAATCAACCGTGGCACTTCCATCTTACCTCTAACACCCCCTGCCACAACGCGCAGCTTGAAACACCACCACCTTAAAGCTTAACGCCCTTTCTATACCACCTTGTAAGCCCAACGACCACATATCAATTCCGACTGCATTCAAATGCACGCCATCCTCTCTCCAAAAACCTCCAATCCCCGCCTCCAATTCAGCATGCCTCACTACCACAAAACCATTTCTGGCTACAAACTTACCCACCGCTCTGTTCAACTTGACTCTAGCCTTGTTGACCCTGTCCACAGACCGCGCTTCCCTCCATACTTTCCACGGGACAATATCTGACCATACCATAATCACTGATGGAAACAACGACCACAACCGCAGTAGATCAAATTTTATGTCTCTTATCAACTCTCTAACGGGTCTAACACCTAAATCATTCCCCCCAACATGAAGCACTAAAATGTCGGGAGACCGATCCAACCGAGCAAAGCAGTGTACCTCCCTGATAACGCTCCCCCACAACATACCTCTTGTCCCCAGCCATCTAACAACCGCGACATCCCTATCCAAAACAAGCTGCCTGCCATTTGGCCGCACGTCGGCCCTCAACGCGCCCCAAAACACAAAAGAATGGCCAAGAATCCAGATCAAAGCAGATGGACAACCTAAAATAAAACAAAACACATGGCAACCAATCAGCCCAAAACCTTCTTTCATTAAGTCAAACCTGGCCTTGCGTATGACCTGAAATGACTAGACTCCCACCTACTAATCTTCTTAATCAACTCCTCACTCAACCCCAACCTAGCCGCCTCCGTCGCTGCCCCAATCCGGAAAGAATGGCCCGTGAAAACCTTTGGATCTAAACCTAAGCCTCCCGCGCATTTTTTAAATACTGCAGCGAACTGGAAGCGCGACAAAAACAAACCATCCGCATGCCTAAATAGAGGCCCCTCAACCCAACTGCTACCTTCAGAATATACACGCAAACAATGAACCGGACATACCGAACACTCCGGTACTACAAACAACGTAACGCAACGCCCTTTTCCTTCCATATCCTTTTTTGATCTACGCAGCCTAACAACAACCCTGTCCGAACACAAATCCACATCTTCTTTGTACAACCCCCCTTCCCTCTTCACATTCCTACATACAAGCTCACCCATACGAAAAGCCCCAAAAACCGCAAATGAGAACCCTACCCTAAACAAAGTAGCCTCACTCGGCGAAGAACAAACTAACCCCACCTGATCACCGATCCGCATTAACAAAGCAAAAGACACCGGTCTCCTCTTATCCTCCACCCGCCGGCCACGCCTTAACTCTTTCAAAATCTGTTTTACCAAAAAGGATTTTGTAACATCAAGCAACCCTCTCACTTTAAACCCAAATGCCAAACCCGCAACCAGGCTGTTCACCCGCGAAACAGACCAACCCTCCTCCTTAACCTTGCCCAACAACAACAGAAACAGAACCTCACCGTCACTGATACTCACCCCAAGCTCCCCGCACCACAGTTCCCATGAATCCCACGCCTTACCATAAGACACCCACGTGCTAGCACTCAACGATTCCCTAAAAAGACCCTCTACGGTACGTCCAAGATCTCCCAGATGTCTTCCGGACATACCAACCCAACCGCCTCTGCCTCCGGTGCAAAATTCCGAAACCTCTTCCACTGCAAATGAGAAAGCGAGTCCGCAATACCGTTAGCAATACCTGGCACATGAACCGCTACAATCCAAGCATTCACTGACAAACATAACCAAACTAAACGTTAAAGTAACTTGACCACTGGGGGAGATGATGCCGTCAATCCATTAATCGCCTGCACCACCCCCATATTGTCACAATGGAACCGAATCTTCCTGTCCCTGAACTTATCTCCCCACAAAACAACCGGCAACACAATCGGAAACAGTTCCAGTAATTCCAAATTCCGTACCCAGCCTCTCGTTATCCACGAATCCGGCCAGCTACCAGCGCACCACTGACCATGACAGTATACTCCAAAACCAGACCCCCCCCGCCGCATCGGAAAACAACTCAAAATCAACATTATCAACACATTCTTTCATCACCAATGCCTTCCCATTAAATTGTTCAAAAAACCTGGCCCAAACTTCCAGATCACCCTTTAATTCCCACCCCAATCTAATGAAATGATGCCGCTGTCAACCTGCGACAAAATATTCGCCCCATCGGCATAATTCGACATGCGAAGTCCAAGTAATGAATAATGGACTTACACCCTGAAACATCAACCACTACCCATTCGAGAAACTGAACGCTTTAAAATAAGCGCAAGACAGTGAACTGCCCATCAGCAGGCACCTGTCCACAAAATAACCACCCTCCCCAAAACACCCTAACAATTGTAAACTTTCGGGGTTAACCGGCAACAGGCAAAACGCCGCCTCTATGTCTGTTTTTGCCATCAACGTTCCCGAACCCAACTTCCTCACTCACTCCACAGCCGCATCAAATGAGGTATAAACCACCGAACAAAGTTCCGGATCAATACCATCATTGACCGACGCACCCCTGGGAAACGACAAATGGTGAATAAGCCGAAACTTATTCGGCTCCTTCTTAGGAACAACCCCCAAAGGCGAAATCCTCAAATTCGCCAATGGTGGCTCCAAAAACGGGCCCGCCATCCTCCCCAACGCTCCAGACTCCCCCCAAAAGGACTGCCCCATTCTTACCGGCGCCATCACCCTCATCCACAATCCAATGTCCTTATGGTCCCACCAGATATTCGGGCGGACTGCTTTCCTCTGCCTGAACTGCTCATCATATCTGAGCCACCCCACACCCCCATATACTCTGTGAGCTTCCCCTATTGCATCCAGATAGCAGAAAAGCGCCGAACAACATTCCGGCTTCTTTTCCCCTATCACACTTGCCAAAATGGCAAATGCCTGGAGCCAATTTGAGAAAGTGCGCGGTATCAAGCGATACCAGTGCTTTTCCTCCTCATCCTTCTTCCCCTCCTCCTTCTTACTTCCATCCAAATTAAACCGTTCCAAAGGGAGAAGTGAAAAAATTTCAACATACTCCCCTTTCCAAATTTTTTCACGCGTCTCTTGATTCAAGTGCGCCCCCAAGGGACCCTCAAAGCACACGTATACCTCCCCTCTCGCCGCATCATCCACCCTGGGCCTATCGTTATCACCGCCCGCCTGTGTCTGCACCGATACCGAGCCCGACACCCTGGGAGTCACACCCTCAACCAAACCACCAACCCCTGACCCTACCCCCCACACCTGCAGGGGGGCTGCCCCAGATACTCCCGCTCCAGAACCTATCCCCCCCACCCAAACCTACCCCCACACCGGAACCTACCCCCGCCAAAGAACACAACAACCGCCCCAGCCCTGCAATAAACTCTTTCTGACTACCCCCAGACACGCCACCCCCTGGGCAATTAGCTAACGCATTAAGGGACCCCAATGCTATCTCACCTGGCTTCCTGGGCGCTGTGAACCCAGCAGTGGACTGTCCGGATTCCTGGCGCTCTTCACTGGACACCACTTCTTTTGGACGCCTGGAATAACCTTGACTGGTGACGATCTCCATCCCAGCCGCCATGCTGGATGCATACTGCACATATCTGGAGTCTTCTTCAGCTGCCATATGGGAAGGGCCAGCCCCTTGCTGCCCGTTATTGCCCTAAGACACGTGTTCTCCACTTCCCCTGGTCCTGGTCCTACTCCCACACTGAGCGGGTCTACCTCCACCAGCCGACACTGTGGAACCCACAGCTCCTGGTCCCACTCCCACGCCGCGTGCTGCAGAGGAAGTGGAAGAGACAGTCCCATCCTCCTCTGGGTCCTGCCATCTATATGGATTCCTCCCGCACCGGGAGGGCCGCACTGCTGTCTGTCTGCCTTCCCTCCGGTGCGGAGGGTCCCCGAAGGGTACCCTGACCCGGTGCCGAACCCCGGGGGTCTCCTCCGGGCTAAGGCGCGTCAGCGGCCGAACCCGCCGCGGCCGTCTGCCACATGGCTGCGGGCTTGCTGTGCTCGCCGCCACCCCCTGAAGCAAGCCAGCCACCTGATCCTGGAGCCACAAAGGACCCCGCGCCTACGCTGCTGCCCTCAGCTGCTGCAAAGCTTCTTCTATCCCCTGCATACTGGTGAGTGTATCGTTCGCCAAAACGCTCCCAGCTCCTGATTTTTTAAATCAAAATGGCCTGTGGACCCCTTTTCAACCCTTTTATAAAACCCACCAACTCCGCCCCTAACTACCACACCCCCTATAACTACCTTAACCCCTTAGCTGCCGCCCCTTCCTAACCAAAACCCTTCATGCCAGCCTCCCTTCAGGGCTAAAGCCCCAGTCCGGCCCTTACTCAAGCTCCCGTTTTGGCCACCTCAAATCAGCACAGGTATTCTGTGTAGGGCATGCACAGTATCCCTCAATGTTTTCTACACAGCTACTTCCCGGCAGCTCTTAGCTGCTCACAAACAGAAAGTATTACAGGTCCCAGGCTTGCTCAGTAGTCTGGGATCTGTAATACACATGACTATTGCAAGCTGTCATCATGTGAATGAGGACACGTAATAAACTTGCAGGGCTTGCTCTTTAGCCCTGGACGTTTATTATACAGCAAGGTAGAAGGATCGCAGCTGCCATTATCAGGGATCAGACAGTGTGACTGACTAATCTATGAAAATATACAGATAACAATGTGCCCTTTATAGACTGATAACGACTAGTAGCTGTGGGAATCAAACTAGAAGTCTCTGCCCCCCAGGCAGCAGTTAGTTTAGGGCTGGGGAACAGCACCGGCCCTGAACTGCTGAGTTGAGACAATCCAGTTAATTGCCCATAACAACCAATCAGATTCCACCTTTCATTTTACAGAGCTCCTTTGGAAAGTTGGAATCTTGCAATGGGCAACTAGGCCAGTTTTCCTTTACACCAGTTTTGATAAATCTCCCCCCTTATGTTTGTTTGTCTGCCAATAACACTTTGCTTGCATGCTTCTGATGAACTGCTCCCTTGATGTGAGCAGGAAAATGCACTGAACATTCAGCAGATGATCTGATTATAGTATGTCAACTTTGTCAAACTTCTTTCACGTGATATTGCTGTAAGGTAGTCAGTGAATATCATTAAAATAAAAATAGTGAATCTAAGTTTGTGGGGTTGTCAGTGTTACTTTTAAATAAGAATTTTAGGCCTCATTCGCCATCCAAGCAGAAAAGCGTGACATTGTTGTAAGGTAGTCAGTGAATATCATTAAAAAAAAAAAAAAATATATATATATATATATATATCACAGTTTGTGAGGTGGTTAGTTTCAAATAAGTATTTTGGGCCTCATTCGCCATCCAAGCAGAAAAGTGTGATATTGCTGTAAGGTAGTCAGTGAATATCATTTAATAAAATATATATATATCTCAGTTTGTGGGGTGGTTAGTTTCAAATAAGTATTTTAGGCCTCATTCGCCATCCAAGCGGAAAAGCGGTAGTCAGTGAATATCATTTAAAAAAAAAAAATATATATATATATATATATATATATATATATATACAAATTCCAAAGAACAAGGCAGCACTCCAGACTTGTGTAGAAGGTGGATTTATTCCCTGCAACGTTTCAGCTCTCTCAATGGAGCCTTTGACAAGCAATGAACAAACACACAGTGCAGTCTTATATAGGCCCAGGTTCATTACAATACATGATTGATCTATTTGCATAAAAATGACAGTGTGATGACAATATACAATATAGAAACATAATTTATAATATCAGTGGCAAATATTGCGATGAATGTACATGATTAAAACCAACATCGTGCACAAAAATATATAAATGACTGTGCAGATGACACCTGAGGGTGGGCGTGGATTTAAAAACATATTTTAATATAATCAAAATAGACTTACAACAGAAGTTTCAATGGTGGTTCAGCGGGACCCAGCGCGTCCTCATCACAATACTGCGCATGTCCAGCATATCAGGCGCCCGACACAGTGCCCCGGCCAGTGCGTGCGCTCCACCAGCACAGTGCCCCGGCCAGTGCGTGCGCTCCACCAGCACAGGCGCGCCACATAACCAGAAAGCACCACACGTAGCGTCCTGGATACCACGGCATACTTCGGTATGTGATAGGCGCGTCCACAAAAAGTAAATAGAATAGCAGCAAGCACAATCAGGGGACATTGTGTAAGTGATGGACTCACCATAGGAGGCAATTAAGAGAAGAGGTATAATAATGAACCTCATTATAACAAAGTACAAAGCTCAAAAAGGTAAGCCAGGATAAGGGCAGTTTCCTGTCACTTCGCCATGGCTACCAATAGCTACCAATAAGGAACGGGCCATATATGCGTCCACCAAGAAAGGTGGGACATACATATTTGCCTGTTATGGATCCAGACGAGAGGTCACGTTCCCGGATCACTCGAGTGAAACCAAAGTCAATTCCAGATATTATAATTAGTAATAAAATAAGCCTCTTGGTGTCAAAAATGAAGGAATAAACAGAAACCCCTTGTGCCAATGAGTCATATATCTGAAGCCTAATAACGGGCCAATAGAGAGCCAACATGAAACCTCTGAGATGATCTTGACAACGTGTAAGATCTAGAAACAAAAACAAAATAAAATTAGCAATAAAAATGACTTTGTGTGTCTTTACTTCATACTAGAGCATAGCACAAAAACAAAGAACACCTCCCTGAGATGTACAAAAAAGCACAGTCATCCATCCATAACACTCCATCTGAACTCAACATTAAGCCTGTGTGGTTTGAGTGTCTGCAAATGATAGATCCACCATAATTCCTTCCTTTTGAGAAGTAACTCTCTATCGCCACCCCTACGTGGTGGTGGAACATAATCAACAATCATGAATTTCAAATCACGTTCATGGTGTCCCATCTCCGTGAAATGTTTGGGTACAGGTAGGTCTTTTCTTTTTTTTCTTTTTTTTTTTTTTCCGTATGGTATACCTATGTTGGTTAATCCTATTTTTCAATTCCCAGGTAGTCTCACCAATGTAAAGTAACCTGCATGGACACATGAGCAAGCATATGACAAAAGAGCTGTCACATGTAAGGAAATGTCGAATTCTGTACATCTGTCCAGTCTTGGGGAGTGTAAAACTGTCACCCTTCACCATGTATGTACAGTTAACACAACCCAAACATGGATAACAACCTGTCCTTTTAGTTGTGATGTACGTTTGTTGTGGTTGTTTTGGAGGAATCTCAGATTTAACCAACTGGTCACGTAAATTATGTGAACGTTTGTAAGAGACAAGTGGGGGGACATTAAACTCTGGAATCTCATTAAAATTGCTACCCAGAATATGCCAATGCTTTTTAATAGAGATGAGCGAGCACTAAAATGCTCGGGTGCTTGTTATTCGAGTCGAACTTTTCCTGATGCTCGGGTGCTCGTTTCGAATAACGAACCCCATTGAAGTCAATGGGAGACTCGAGCATTTTTGCGGGGGACCAAGGCTCTGCCTAGGGAAGGCTGGGTGAAAACCTGGAAACCTCAGAAAATGATGGAAACACCACGGAAATGGACAGGAAACAGCAGGGGCAGCATGCATGGATGCCTCTGAGGCTGCCTAATCCCACCATTACCCCAAATTCTCAGGCAACAGCCTGGTGGTTACCCTCATGGCAATTGTGCTCACCCAGACCAAAAAATGCGAGGCAAATACCCATCACATGTTAGGGAAGCACCCAACTAGGTGCAACGAAGGTCCATCACCGCCTGCAGGTGACACCACTGCTCATGCTGGCACTGCAGCTGAAATCAAGTTTAGTATCTGTTCTTATCAGTTGCTGTGCCTGCTGGTGGTATAGTGGTGAGCATAGCTACTTCCCAAGCAGTTGATCTGGGTTCGATTCCTGTCTATCACAGGAGGCAATTCAGAATCAGTACAATATCTAATACGTCCCCCTACCTGGGTAAATTGTTTGGAGAGAGGGCCTGTAGGTGGGGGGGGGAAGGAGGTTTCGCTGGAAGAGCCAGAGGAGTGCCCCCTGGGCTAGCATGTGTGGTGGTGACAACAGCCAGAATGGATTTGTAAAAACTGTTGCATCAACCGGTATGGTATCGATTCTTCTCAGTTTAATACCGTATACGTCCCCTATCTTGGGACCTTATATTTAATGGATTTTTCGACCACGGAAAACGGAAAAAGAGCTTGCTCTGGCCAGGGGAGTGTCTTTCCCACTGCAGCTAAGGGGACGTGTCCATGCTCTGCCTATCACAGGTCAGGAGGCAATTAAAAGAAGAACAAAAAAAAACATCAGTACAACATCTAATACGTCCCCTATCCGGATAAATTGTTTGTAGAGTGGGCCTGTAGGTGGGGGGCAGGCTGGGGCAAGGAGGTTTCGCTGGAAGAGCCAGAGGAGTGCCCCCTGGGCTAGCGTGTGTCGTGGTGACAACAGCCAGAATGGATTTTGGAAAACTGTTGCATCAACCGGTATGGTATCGATTCTTCTCAGTTTAATACCGTATACGTCCCCTATCTTGGGACCTTATATTTAATGGATTTTTCGACCACGGAAATCGGAAAAAGAGCTTGCTCTGGCCAGGGGAGTGTCTTTCCCACTGCAGCTAAGGGGACGTGTCCATGCTCTGCCTATCACAGCTCAGGAGGCAATTAAAAGAAGAAAAACAAAAAACATCAGTACAATATCTAATACGTCCCCTATCCGGGTAAATAGTATGGAGAGAGGGCGGTTACGCTGGAAGAGCCAGAGGAGTGCCCCCTGGGCTAGCGTGTGTGGTGGTGACAACAGCCGGATGGATTTAGAATGACGACGCAGGACACCAACTTAAAAATTTAGCATCAACCGGTACAGTCGTAAATTATGAGATTGATCAACTGTGGTATGTATACTACTCAGTTTAAAACCGTATATGGCAGCTATCCGGAAAAATGGTTTGGAGAGAGAGAAAGATAGGACAAAGACGTAAATTGTTTGGAGAGAGGGCCTGTAGGTGGGGGGGGCAGGCTGGGGGGAAGGAGGTTTCGCTGGAAGAGCCAGAGGAGTGCCCCCTGGGATAGCGTGTGTGGTGGTGACAACAGCCGGATGGAGTTAGAATGACGACACAGGACCCCAACATAAAATTTAGCATCAACCGGTACAGTCGTAAATTATGAGATTGATCAAGTGTGGCATGACTTTTTAGATGGAGATTGCATGTGGTCACGTACTCACTGGAACCCCATAGTCACCCCTTCTCTGATGTGCTAGCCCAGAACATTCTCTGCCCCAATTCGCAAGACCTTTTGCTGTTTCCGTGTGCTGACAGTGGTGATTTACCAGTGTTGTCTGAGGAGGTGGTGGACAATGGCGAGACACAGGTGTCGGGGGGTGAGGTAGTTGTATGGGAAGCAAGTTACAGTGGGGACTCCTTGGGGGGGAATTTCTCATGATGGGACAGATTCAACTTGGGTGGATCAGGCACAGGAACAGATCAATTTTTTGGGGGGTTTAGTTAACTTTTATTTAGCAAAAATAACAACAGAGATATTTATTCGTTATCTTCTCTGCGCAGTCTGGCGTTGGGGTTCCTCACTTTGATGGCGAGCTGTGCCGCTCTCTCCACAATGGTCTGTGTGTTCTTAGATGGAGACTTTGTCGGCGATTTCAGTACAGAAGGACTTGTTGCTCATCCACAGAACCTCGTCCTCCTTGACATTGTGGAAAAGGAATTTGCGGGTGGACCAGGAATTTGCTGAACCCTGTGAGCAGCATGTGTTTGGTCTTCTACTTGCTACCGTATCCAATGTTGGGCAATATAGATTCGCAAGTAATATTATTTTTCACACCTATCCCAAAAATAAAAATGTATGCAGTATGCGCAAATAAAACTTGGAACTGGAATTGGAGAGAGGGCCTGTAGGTGGACCTCCGGAAAAATTGTTTGAATAGAGGGCCTGTAGGGGGCCTCCCGAAAAATTGTTTGAAGAGAGGGCCTGTAGGTGGACCTCTGGAAAAATTGTTTGAATAGAGGGCCTGTAGGTGGACCTCTGGAAAAATTGTTTGAATAGAGGGCCTGTAGGGGGCCCTCCTGAAAAATTGTTTGAAGAGAGGGCCTGTAGGTGGACCTCTGGAAAAATTGTTTGAAGAGAGGGCCTGTAGGTGGACATCTGGAAAAATTGTTTGAATAGAGGGCCTATAGGGGGCCCTCCTGAAAAATTGTTTGAAGAGAGGGCCTGTAGGTGGACCTCTGGAAAAATTGTTTGAATAGAGGGCCTGTAGGTGGACCTCTGGAAAAATTGTTTGAATAGAGGGCCTGTAGGGGGCCCTCCTGAAAAATTGTTTGAAGAGAGGGCCTGTAGGTGGACCTCTGGAAAAATTGTTTGAATAGAGGGCCTGTAGGTGGACCTCTGGAAAAATTGTTTGAATAGAGGGCCTGTAGGGGGCCCTCCTGAAAAATTGTTTGAAGAGAGGGCCTGTAGGAGGCCCTCCTAAAAAATTGTGCTAAAAGAGTGCCAGTTGGACCTCTAAAAAATGGCGTTTTTTGGGTCAGCGTTAGGCAAAGACGATATGGAGGAGGAGGAGGAGTAGAGAAGAGGAGTAGAGAAGAGGAATCGGATACATAAGTTATTTAAATCTTTAGCTGCTTTCCCCCGGAGGAGATTTGAATTCCGGTGAAATCCAGGCTTTGTTCATTTTAATAAGCGTCAGCCTGTCAGCGCTGTCAGT
>ONZH01019602.1:0-50434 GCA_900303285.1 Rhinella marina | reverse complement strand
CACACACGGCACTATACAGAGGACACCCTATACACACACACTGCACTATACAGAGTACACACCATACACACAGCACTATACAGGACACACATATACACACTCTGGCACATATATAGAGACAACCCTATACACACACACCGCACTATACAGAGGAACACCCTAACACACACACACCGCACATACGAGGACACCCTATACACATACACCACCACTATACAGAGGACACCCTATACACACACACCGCACTATACAGAGGACACCCTATACACACACACACTCCACTATACAGAGGACACCCTATACACATACACCACACTATACAGAGGACACCCTATACACACACACACACCGCACTAATACAGAGGACACCCTATACACATACAGCGCACTATAGAGAGGCACCCTATACACATACACCGCACTATAGAGAGGCACCCTATACACATACACTAGACTATACAGTGCAACCCTATACACATACACCGCACTATAGAGAGGCACCCTATACACATACACCGCACTTTTCAGAGGACACCCTATACACACACACCGCACTACACAGATGACACCCTATACACACACACACTCCACTATACAGAGGACACCCTATATACACACTGCACTACATAGATGACACCCTCTGCACAGACACACCACAATATGCAGAGGACACCCTATACACAAACACACCACACTATAGAGAGGCACCCTATACACATACACCACACTATACAGAGGACACCCTATACATACACACCGCACTATACAGAGGACACCCTATACACACACACCGCATTACAGAGTGTCAGCCTATACACATCACACTATATATAGATGACACCCTATATTCACACACTGCACTATACAGAGGACACCCTATACACAAGACACTATATACAGATGACACCCTATAATCACACACCGCACTATACGGAGGACATCCTATACACACACCGCACTGTATAGAGGCAACCTATACACACCAGACTATATAGATGAAACCCTATACACACACCGCACTAATCAGAGGACACCCTATACACACATCACACTATATAGATGACACCCTATACACACATCACACACAGAGATGACACCCTATACACACATCACACACAGAGATGACCCCTATACACACATCACACATTGAGATTACCCCTATACACACATCACACACATAGAGATGACTCCAACACATACATCACACATAGAGATGACCCCTATACACACGTCACACACATAGATGACACTTACCCTCTTCACACCAAGTTCAGTCCTCCTCCTGTGCCCTGCTTGTCTGAAGGACCTTGATCAGGTGACTGTGACATCACCAAAGGTCCTATATGTTCTGCTAGGTACATCGTGTAGCCCCGCCCACTCTCCAGTCCTCAGCTCACTACTGTTCTTGCTGGGGGGAGGGGCTTGCTGCTCGCTCTGGAAGAGAGGCAACTAGTGCAGGAGAAGGAACTGCACATGAACCCGCCGGCCTGGAGGAGACCAAAGAGGAGGGGTGACTTGGGTGAGTACAGCACTGGCAGCGCTTCTCTCCCCCTCCTCCTGCAGGCTAGTGAGCACTTCCAATGTGGAGCGCTCACTAGTGTTCGCTTTATAAGATGCAGTGCATCTTATAAAACGGAAAAAAAAGGTAATTAGTAGAGCACTTATGGCCTGGGGGGCTCTCTGGGCCCCCCTGATTTAGGGGCCCGGTCAAAGCTAAAACCTCTGCGACCCCTATAGCTACGCCAGTGCCCAAAGACAACATCTCCATGGGGTTTGTATGTTCTCCCCATTTCCTTTCAGTCAATTGGCTTCTTATGAACATTGTTACTAGCATTTATGTGTGGGTGAAATTAGATTGTAAGCCTTATTTAGCACAGAGATTGTTCTGAATGATGACCTCATCATAGAATATGATGGTGATGTACAAGTAATGGGAAATAAAATTTCTAGTGCAATGGAATTTCATACATTCCTAGCCACCTAAAAGGGTATCAGCTGTCCACTGGGAACCCTCACCTATGGTGCACTTCCACCAGGGGCGGACTGGGAATTTAAAGTGGCCCCATGTTGTAGGTGGGTCCAAAAAGACAGAAGGCAAGGCTAACACAAATAGATAGGGCCAACAGAAGTAGACCAAGCCTACAATACCATAGTGCAGCACAAAATGCCACCTCAACCAGGGGTGCACCACTAATGAGGCGAGGTTAGGTGATTGCCTCAGGCAGCACCAGGTAAGGGCTAGAGGGGGCAGCAGAAGGGGGATTATCTGTTTCTGCAGTATAGTATAGGGAATCACAGTGGGCACAGTATGTGGTGCGAAATAACCCTGTATGTTTTGCAGCTCTGTATGTAATGTTTTCCAAGTATGTCTTTAACAGTAGACCTGGAGGGAAGGGGTTAGGTTAAAAAATTGGCACTGGGGGGGTTAAGGCACCATTTCAGTTTTCGCCTTAGGCAGCAGAAAGACTAGGTGCTCCCCTGACCTCAACAGAACCAAATACAACCATGCTGCACAAAATACTGCTGCCCTCACCACAGTATTCAATGGTATCACTGCATTGAGGGCAAACATACAGCTAGGTTCAGGAGGGCACCTGCGGTGGCTGGCATAATAAATGCTGAGAGCATCAGATCATTATATACCCAGCTGGCAGCCATGAGGAGGGATCAGGCTGCCCATGAGCATCGGCCCAATGGTAAATTTCTCTGTAAGGTCCATGACCAATCCGCCCCTGACTTCCACACAGCCCTATTACTATGGCAAGAAGGAGTTTAAAGAATGAGCTGGTCAAGCATGCACACAAAATCTATAGGACTTACTGAAACAGCCAAGCACAGTTCCGTAGACTTTGAATGGAGTGACAGTGCACATGCTCTACTGGGTGAGGGACAGGTGTCCCTGACTCCCCATCCAAGCAATTGAATATGCGACCAATGATTTTGTCTGCCCCTTATACCCCTTCAATTTTGTTAGTTTTGCTGCAGAAGGAATCTTCTACATCACTCCCTGCTGTATCTGTGACCCTTTTGTGATAGAAAGAGGCATCATCCCAAGCAGCAGACAGGTAAATCACAAGCAACTTTTTAAAGTGCCGGCTTTAAGAGTTATTATCCAGACATATTGAGGATTTTCTTCTGGTGCCTTGTATAACAGCAATAAAAGCTAAATATGCCCACAAATATAATGCTTAATTGCCTCTAAATATTGTGTAGCCTCTAGTGCCAGAAACATTTTGCGGAGCACAATTGCAGCTACCTGATGTTTTATCTTGCTTAGATGAATATGCAGGGGTCATTGTGAACCTTTTTATAAGCCTTAATTGAAGCAGTTTATTAAGTGTACAGTGTTGCATAAAAAAAAGGTGTATTTATATCCTGTGTGTAATAAGGCAAAAGAATACAACCCAGATGGGCAGAATTATGGAGAATATTGCAGCTAACCAGGGGACTAATTACAAACGGTAGGATCCCATAACGAGCCACTGCCCTGGCCTGCTTCATTACCAAACTCTCATCTATCCTCTGAGATTAACCCTGCTTAAAAATGCTTCCCAGCACTCGCTTTACAATCCATCATTCTGAGTGATTTGTAAACTAGTTTAGAAACCAATTAACACTACTCTTTTTTATTCTTTCTACACTTTAAAGGAATTGCACAAGATCAGAGAAAAAATAGTCTGTAGAAATTGCTCTCCCCGTGTCCACGCACTGTGAAGGGTGCTGAGGTGCAATACAGGAAATAGCCTATACAGTCGTGGCCAAAAGTTCTGAGACTGACACAAGTTTTGTTTTTTTAACAAAGTTTGCTGCTTTAGTTTTTAAGGTGCCAATTTGCATTTACTCTAGATCAGTGATGGCTAACCTCCAGCCAGAGGCGTAGCTACCGGGAAGGGGGGAGGCAGGGGGGCGATGGCTCCGGGCCAAGTGACTCTGGGGGCCCAGCAGGGATGGCCTTAGTACAATCGGGCAAATACAAGTGAGCGCTTCCATTATGGAAGCGCTCACTTGTATGTAGGGACCCCCATCAGACCTCAGATCAGCACACCCAGCCAAATAAGGTTAAAATAAAAACCTTATTTTAACCTTATGTGGCTGGGTGGGCTGATCTGAGGTCTGATGGGGGCACATTCTGCTGATCTGAGGTCTGATGGGGGGCACATTCTGATGAATCTGAGGTCTGATGGGGGCACATTAAGCTGATCTGAGGTCTGATGGGGGCACATTCTGATGATCTGAGGTCTGATGGGGGCACATTAAGCTGATTTGAGGTCTGATGGGGGCACATTCTGATGATCTGAGGTCTGATGGGGCACATTCTGATAATCTGAGGTCTAATGGGGGCAACATTCTGCTGATCTGAGGTCTGATGGGGGCACATTCTGATGATCTGAGGTCTGATGGGGGCACATTAAGCTGATCTGAGGTCTGATGGGGGCACATTCTGATGATCTGAGGTCTGATGGGGGGCACATTCTGATAATCTGAGGTCTGATGGGGGCACATTCTGATGATCTGAGGTCTGATGGGGGCACAATTCTGCTGATCTGAGGTCTGATGGGGGCACATTCTGATGATCTGAGGTCTGATGGGGGCACATTAAGCTGATCTGAGGTCTGATGGGGGCACATTCTGATGATCTGAGGTCTGATGGGGGCACATTAAGCTGATTTGAGGTCTGATGGGGGCACATTCTGATGATCTGAGGTCTGATGGGGGCACATTCTGATAATCTGAGGTCTGATGGGGGCACATTCTGCTGATCTGAGGTCTGATGGGGGCACATTCTGCTGATCTGAGGTCTGATGGGGGCACATTCTGCTGTCTGAGGTCTGATGGGCGGCACATTCTGATGATCTGAGGTCTGATGGGGGCACATTAAGCTGATCTGAGGTCTGATGGGGGCACATTCTGATGATCTGAGGTCTGATGGGGGGGGCACAATTAAGCTGATTTGAGGTCTGATGGGGGCACATTCTGATGATCTGAGGTCTGATGGGGGCACATTCTGATAATCTGAGGTCTGATGGGGGCACATTCTGCTGATCTGAGGTCTGATGGGGGCACATTCTGATGATCTGAGGTCTGATGGGGGCACATTAAGCTGATCTGAGGTCTGATGGGGGCACATTCTGATGATCTGAGGTCTGATGGGGGCACATTCTGATGATCTGAGGTCTGATGGGGGCACATTAAGCTGATTTGAGGTCTGATGGGGGCACATTCTGATGATCTGAGTCTGATGGGGGCACATTCTGATGATCTGAGGTACTGATGGGGCACATTCTGATAATCTGAGGTCTGATGGGGGCACATTCTGCTGATCTGAGGTCTGATGGGGGGCACATTCTGCTGATCTGAGGTCTGATGGGGGCACATTCTGATGATCTGAGGTCTGATGGGGGCACATTAAGCCGATCTGAGGTCTGATGGGGGCACATTCTGCTGATCTGTGGTATGATGGGGGCACATTCTGTTAATCTGAAGTCTGATGGGGGCGCAATACGCTAATTGAGGTCTGATGGGGGGCACAATACGCTGATCTGAGGTCTGATGGGGGGCACATTAAGCCGATCTGAGGTCTGATTGGGGCACATTCTGCTGATCTGAGGTTTGATGGGGGCACATTCTGCTGGTCTGATGGCACAATACGCTGATCTGAGGTCTGATGGGGCCACAATACGCTGATCTGATTTCTGATGGGGGCACATTAAGCTGATCTGATTTCTGATGGGGGCATATTGTGATCATCTGAGGTCTGATGGGGGCACATTCTGCTGATCTGGCTTCTGATGGGGGCACATTCTGATCATCTGAGGTCTGATGGGGGCACATTCTACGGATCTGGGGTCTGATGGGGGCACAATACGCTGATCTGAGGTCTGATGGGGCACAATACTCTGATCTGAGGTCTGATGGGGGCACATTCTGATGATCTGAGGTCTGATGGGGGCACATTCTGCTGATCTGAGGTCTGATGGCACAATACGCTGATCTGAGGTCTGATGGGGCACATTCTGATGATCTGAGGTCTGATGGGGGCACATTCTGATGATCTGAGGTCTGATGGGGGCACATTAAGCTGATCTGAGGTCTGATGGGGCACATTCTGATGATCTGGGGTCTGATGGGGGCACATTCTGCTGATCTGAGGTCTGATGGGGGCACATTCTGCTGATCTGAGGTCTGAATGGGGGCACAATAGCTGACTGAGGTCGATGGGGGCACATGATCTGAGGTCTGATGGGGGCACATTCTGCTGATCTGTCTGATCTGATTATTCTGAGCACATCTGTCTGAGTCTGATGGGGCACAATACGCTGATTTGAGGTCTGATGGGGGCACAATATGCTGATCTGAGGTCTGATGGTTGCACATTAAGCCGATCTGAGGTCTGATGGGGGCACATTCTGCTGATCTTTAGGTCTGATGGGGCACATTCTGATGATCTGAGGTCTGATGGGGCATATTCTGCTTCTGAGGTCTGATGCACCAATACGCTGATCTGAGGTCTGATGGGGCCACAATACGCTGATATGATTTCTGATGGGGCCCATTCTGATCATCTGAGGGTTTGATGGGGGCGCATTCTGTTGATCTGGTTTCTGATGGGGCACATTCTGATCATCTGAGGTCTGATGGGGGCACATTCTGCGGATCTGGGGTCTGATGGGGGAACTGGGGCACAATCTGATCTGAGGTCTGGGGTCTGATCTGAGGTCTGATGGGGGCTGATCTGAGACTGATCAGTACGCTGATCTGAGGTCTATGGGGGCACATTCTGATGATCTGAGGTCTGATGGGGGCACATTCTGCGATCTGATCTGAGGTCTGATTGGGGGCACACTGCTGATCTGATGGGGCACCATTCGCTGATCTGAGGCTGGGGCACATTAAGCCATCTGAGGTTGATGGGGCACATTCTGCTGATCTGAGGTCTGATGGGGGCACATTCTGCTGATCTGAGGTCTGATGGGGGCACATTCTGTAATCTGAGGTCTGATGTACAATAGCTGATCTGAGTCTGATGGGGCAAATACGCTGATCTGATTTCTGTGGGCACATTAAGCCGATCTGAGGTCTGATGGGGGCACATTCTGCTGATCTGAGGTCTGAGGGGCACATTCTCTGAGCTGTCTGATGGACAATACGCTGATCTGAGGTCTGATGGCACTGATCTGAGGGTCTGATTATCTGAGTCTGATGGGGGCACTGATGGGGCACATTCTCGGAACTGGGGTCTGATGGGGACACAATACGCTGATCTGATCTGATAGGGCACAATACGCTGATCTGAGGTCTGATGGGGGCACATTCTGATGATCTGAGGTCTGATGGGGCACATTAGCTGATCTGAGGTCTGAGGGGCACATTCTGATGATCTGAGGTCTGATGGGTGCACATTCTGCTGATCTGGGGTCTGATGGGGAACAATACGCTGATCTGAGGTCTGATGGGGGCACAATACGCTGATCTGAGGTCTGATGGGGGCACATTCTGATGATCTGAGGTCTGATGGGGCAGGGGACTGTTTAGTGATGTAAAAACTGGGGACAGGTTTCCTTTAACATAGGAGTCCCCTTGTTTTTTACTCCTATTACTCCTATATTTTACTGCATTATGTTGTAGAGTATTTAGACTAGGGTATGTAGAAAGTCTATTGTACTGTACTTAACAGCATAGATGATCTAGCAGTTTATACAGTCATCTTTCTAATACAATATTATAACCATAACTAGTAGTATGTGCCTGTGAAGTTGGAAACGTGCGTTTGGGAAGCCACTAAGTGGGGGGCCCACTCAAGTATGTTTCGCCCCCCCTGTGCTGCACCTCTAGCTACTCCTCTGCCTCCAGCACTCCAGCTGTGGTGAAACTACGACTCCCAACATGCTCCATTCATTTCTATGGAGTTCTGAGAACAGCTAAGCAAGTGTCGTAGTTTTACCACAGCTGGAGCGGCAGAGGTTAGCCATCACAGCCCTAGATTGTTATGAAGAGCGATCAGATGAATTGCAATCAATTGCGAAGTCACATTTCCACTGCATTACAGCCCTGCTGCAAAATGACCCGCTAACATTATTTCAGTGATCTTCTCTTTAGCTCAAGAGAAAGTGTTAACAAGGACAAGGTAGCTGATATCACTTTGTCACGCTGATTGAATTAGAATAGCGGACTAGTTGCTTTAAAATGGGCAGTGGTGCTTGAAATCATTGTTGTCTTCTGTTAACCATGATTACCACCAAGAAAGCACATGCAGCCATCACGGCTTCACAGGCAAGGACATTGCTGCTTGTAAGATTGCACCTAAATCAACCATTTATTGGATCATCAAGAAACTCAAGGAGAAAGGTTCACTTGTGAAAGTGACTTCAGGGAACCCAAGAAAGTCCAGCAAGTGCCAGGACCATTTCCTAAAGAGGTTTCAGCTGTAGAAAAAGGATCACCACCAGTGCAGCACTTACTCAGGAATGGCAGCAGGCAGGTTTGAGTGCATCTGCAAACACAGTGAAGAAAAGGATGGCCTGGTGTCAAAAAGGGCAGCAAAGAAAAACATCAAGGACAGACTAACATTCTGCAGGAAGTTCAGGAATTGGACTGCAGAGGGGTAAAGTTATTTTCTCTGATGACTATTTTCTCAGACTGTTTAGGACATTTGTAAAAATTATTGTCCAGACAAAAAAAGTGAGCGCTACCATTGAGTCTTGTGCCATGCCATCAGTAAATCATCCTGAAACCATTCATGTGTGGGGTGGCTTCTCATCCAAGGGAATAGGCTCACTTACAATTTGGGAAAACACCCATGAATAAAGAATGATATCAAAATATCCTCCAAGAATAACTCCCAATGATCCAGGAGCAATTTGGTGATGAATAATGCTTCTTCCAATGAGAATCTGTGGTCAATCCTCAAAAAGTGGATGGACAAATAAAAACAGAAACTGTGATGAACTGATATCCAGCATGCCAGGGCGTATTTCAGAAGTCTTGAAAAAGAAGGGGCAACACTGTAAATACTGATTTTTTTTTGCAAAAACTCTGTGTATTTGTCAATAAAAGTTGAAGTGCTTATATTAGCACTTCAGTATAACATAGAAACAGCCGACAAAAATATCTAATAACACTAAAGCAGCAAACTTTATGAAAACAAAAATTTGTGTCAGTCTCAAAACTTTTTGTCACAACTGTAGATAATAGTGGAGATGTCCTAAAACTGGCTCTTTTTCCTGATCTCATCCAATACCTTTAATATGACGGACATGGAAAGCTATATTTCCTCCACAGTGGCTGCCAGAGGTTAGAGAAGCCAGACTCATGGCCCTAGCTTTTCTTTAAAATGTCTTTTTCCATCTACATTGTAGCGGTGGTACAGTGTTATCATTAAAGGCGTAATTACCCTGCACAACCACTACGGTGTAGACGGCATGAGGATAGATATTGAAGAGTACTCAGCATTTTTTCGAGGGCCGCAGCCACTTAAAAAGCTGATCGGCTAAGGTGCCGGGAGGCCGACCTCCACCAATCTGATATTAATGGCCTATCCATATCCATATCATGAAACTTGAATATTCCTTTATAATATTCCTGTGGGCCCCATCCTTAGTTATAAGTGCAAGCTCAACCTTAGGACCTTTTCACATAGGAGTTTATACCATCAAAATTTTGGTCCAAATTCCACACCAAAATTGTGATGATGTTTTTAAGGAGCAACCACGCCAAGAAGGGCCATGTCTTTTCTAGGCACAGTGTCCAGATGGATTCACGATGGGTGAAAAACCACAGCAGTATGGTTTAACGACAGGCCCTGTTGCTGTTAAGCCTCAAGGGCGTTCTCTGTGCCACCTTATGGTGCCTTTATACCACAGTGTATTCTCCACTAGAAAATGAGCCATGCTTCCAGGGGAGACTACCTTACTAAAATGTCAAGTAATAGAATAGGTTGAAAAAAAAACATTCTATGTGCCTCTGTATGGAATCATAGGTACATGGAGCCACAGTATAGGCACTTAGGGGGAGATTAATCAAACTGGTGTAAAGTAGAACTGGCTTAGTTTCCCATAGCAACCAATCAGACTCCACCTTTTATTTTCCAAAGTAGCTGTGAAAAATTTAAGGTGGAATCTGATTGGTTGTTATGGGCAACTAAGCCAGTTCTACTTTACACCAGTTTGATAAATCTCCCCTTTAGATTTCTATGGCTCCCAGCTTACCAATTCATAAAGCAAGGACAGATCTGTAATATGGCCAGAAAAATGACACAAGCTCACAAATTCAGTTGGAAAACTGCAACCTCAGAACACCCTTCACAATATGTCCATTAGTACGGTGTTCCTCAACTCCAGTACTCAGAGTCCACCTGCGGGTCATGATTTGAGAATATCCCATGAATGAATACCTGTGGTAAGTCCTGATGTATTGACACTAATTATATCACCCGCTCAATATAGGGAAATCCTGCGAACCTGAGGTGGCCAGGTGGGCCCTGAGGAATGAAGTTGAGGAACACTGCATTAGAAGATCTCCATGAAAGAGCAAATCGAGAAGCTACAAGAGTCTTAAAAGTGATACAGAGTATATTCAGAAATGTTCATTTTTACATAATTACCATTGAATTATTCATAACCATTCATCTGTACAGAAGACGTATGAGTCTATAAATACAATTGTTATTATTTCATCTCTATTCCTTATGATTTCTTTTAAGGAGACATTGACACATAGTGCTACTGCTACAGCACAAAGCCACATCCCTACCTCGATCCAGCATAAAATGTATATTAAAGCGTGTGGTTTTTTAGTCCAAAAAACAGTTTGTAAGATGCAGCCACTAATTTAAGATGAAGCTTTATTCTAATTATGTGTTTACTCCTTCACACCTGCCCAGCACAACGATGCACAATGCGTGCCAACTACTAACTGTAGTCAAACGATTCTCACGTCTTGAAAGTCATTTTTATGAGTTCTTAAGTTTCGCCATAAACGTCATTTATAAATAAGCGTTACAGCTTGATATAATTGATTTTCTGTAACGCTTTTCATTTTGAGTAGGGCATAGATCTGCAAACAAGTCCTTTAGGAGTTACGCTGTCATACGAACACATAATCGTGTCCAACGTCTTCACATCACCAGGTTGTTAAGCGCTGGATACAGTGATCTATTTAGCATTGCGATCAATGTATTACACTGTTGTTGTTGTTTTTCTTATCATTTTATGTTCTTTGAGAAGGTGTAGACGACTAGAAGTGCCAAGAAGTATTGTAAAAGCTTGACCGAGACTAGATACAACACAAGGAGCTCATTGTTTGTTTGGCAGACGGGGAAAAGAATCAAATAAATGTTTTCAACCCCTTGGGTGCCAAATTACTCAGTTTGGGTGGTATTTCAGGCCATCAAGGGATTAATAGAATTAACGTTTAGATGGTTATCTCTCCTTTCCATTTCCTATATAGCCTGTTTCTCTCACGGAGGAAAGAGACGGAAGTTAGAGACTGTTCCCATCTAAACGTGCCGAGACTGTAACTCAACCACAACTAATTAACCTTGGGTGATGACCCTGAAATGCACTTAACGTAGCCATAGTGAACTAATAACAAGCATATTAAAAACATGCAGAAGAGACAAATATCTCTAGTTGGGTAAAATGGATAGGCTGGAGAGCCAGAGTGATCTAATTACTTTTAACCTAATCCAGCCCTATCTGTTGTTCCAAGCATTGTATGATTCCATTCACTGTCACTCAATGTCTTCAAGGTCCTGACATGCCGACTGCTAAAATGTCTGTTTATGAAACTCCATGACAAATGTGAGGTTGTATTTGTATGCTTTTAGAGCCTGCTGTTTCTATATGCCAGATGGGTATTTTCATGAGTGCATGAGCTCGGATTAGTTAATTTCCTACATCTGGGACTCCAAATGGCTACGTTGTATGGGAGATGAACAGATTTCAGCTGCACAGTACTCTCTACACCTTTGCCCAACAGAGGGGACGGAGCCTAATCTGAGTACTATGCCACTAAGCAACATATGGGATGTTACGTTATTATGTCCTCTTAGTCTGCTTTTCTTTTAATTGTAATGCATTGCTATTATTTCATTTGGGATAATACATTTGGATAATTTGAGATTTATCATTTCCATCTTGCAGTGTTTAGACATCAATCATCCATGCCTGAGTGCAGTATAATGTTCGTCTACTGACCCAAGCATCAATTAGACTGTAGAAGATCACACACTCTATTGATGATGTTGGCCGATAAGAGAATCTGGGTGCAAAGATCAATCTTTACCAGTCATCTGATGTTCATAAGAAGCAAATGAGTAGTCCGAACTCCACTGAGGCATGTGTATGCTCACTGTTCATTTAAATGTGACCAATGGTACACAAGACTATAATGTGAATTTCTAGTGATGGTATTTATTGGTTGGTTTTTTTTTTTGCTCCAAGTTGTGCTTGCCACACCCATTCAATTCATAAATGATTTATAAAAGGAGTTAAAAGCATAAAGGGAGTCATTTATGAAGTTGAAATACGCCTATATTGCTAACCGTTGCACCGCAATGTAAATGTTTTTTCCCGCTCACACCAGGTCTGAAAAAGTGGGAGGGGGCATGGAAGGGGAGGGGCCGGAAGCCCCGTCTCATTTACCATTTTCTAACGCCTGTTTCTAGCGTAGAAAAAGGTCTAAATGTAAGACAGCTCAGAATCTATCTTACATTTAGAAGTTGTTAGCCAGAATCCTACTCCACACTGATGAGGGGCAACACCCCAAAACAGCTTCTGTGGTGGATAACTGGCTTAGGTCTCCCCCTGTCACATCATGCCTAAAGGCTTGTAAAAGAGCTGGATCTTGACAAAGGGGCCACTTAATATGGTGGATCTGGTGCTTGGTTTTCCTTCCCATCTCTACTCAAAACCTTCACCACCAAGGGCACCTCAAACGTCATCAGGCAGGAGAACCCCAGAACAAGAGAGTGCCCAAAGAGAAGAAAGGTGTACCCTTCCACTGCTCTCCAGGCCAGGGAGAGTCAGAACTATGAATGGCTCAACTACGACTACCCCAATCCAGCCACACACTCACAATCCCTTGTAGCTGCCCCATTTTTGGATAAAACACATTGAGCAGGCTGACCCCTTGGTTTCTACAAGGGAACAAGGCGGAAAACACATAAAAACTATACAAGTGACTGAGCGAAATTTGGTGGTTATATTTTTCTTTGGTTCCTAATGTAGAAGCATTGGTTTTGTTGGTGTGCATGAAAAAAGACATAAGACATGAGCACATGGAGGAAAAGTCATTTAAATTCCATATCTATGAGGTCAGCCAAAAGACCACTGATAGTAGATGATGGGGGTAAAGAGGAATCAGGCATGTTGGACTTGATGCCCAATTCTTTGCTGCCTTTAGAGATTAATTTACAACATTATTGCATACTGAATTAAACTGCACCCACAGCCAGGCGTTTATGATTATGGTGGAAGATGTGCTGTCGCTATTAGTTTGGCTGACCATTATCTCATGTCTATGCCCAGTTTAATTGTGCCTAACAAAGAGGAATGTATTACCTAAGTATCATTTTATAAATATGTCTCTCATGGTAGGTGAAAGCAAAATAGGAGGCAAGTCTTTTACATACTGTATTTCTCATTATCTGCCATTAGTACAAGTATTTTAGGTCTTGTATCTGTTTTTTTTTTCACTATTCTCAATGATTTCACTAGTTGGCCTTATACTAACTATTACATCAATGACTTCACTTACTTGGCCATATACTATTATACTGATGACTTCACCACTTGGCCATATACCAACTATTGTATTTATGTAAGGATTTTCCCATCCCAGCAACATACCTTTCTTTCTAGCAGGAGATAATGACATTTTACATATAGAAAAGTATGAATGGCAGAGGCCCAAAGGAGATATTTTATTCAAGAAGAATTAGTAGAACTGCACTAGATGCTATGGGGGTCATTTATTAACCTGAAATACACCTATATTAGGCGTATAACAGGCACAGAAAACCATTGCACCACAATCAGCGACTTTTCCCCGCTCATGACAGGTCTAAAAAAGTGGGCGGAGAAGGGGACAAGCCAGCAGGCCCGTCTCATTCATCATTTTCTATGCCTGTTTTAGATGTAGAAAATGGTCTAAAAGTAAAAGCTGGCTTACATTCAGAAGCGGCATTGGATGCACAAAAGTTATGTAGAGGGCACTGCCAGAGCAGGGTTTTTCTAAGGACCGGCGTCTAAAACACTGGTCTTAATAAATGAATAAATGACCCCCTATGTGAAGCATTGCTAAATGAACAACCCCTTCAACAATGAGATGAGACATGTTCAGTGGTCATGACCAGGTTGGATATCTGAGGATGCTTACACATCCTTGCAGTGAATATTTCTTTTAGACCTTACGCCCCACTGTTTCCATTATGTAGTATTTTTTTTCTTTGGTAAATCCATCCATTGTTTCCAACAAGTCTCCCTACAGTTCTATGCCAAGAGATGCTGTAGAAGCTGCTCTTGACTTAGCTAAAAGCATTGGGGTGTTGAGGAAGGAGAAACCCTACTTTGTAAGCTGAACATGACCTAAACGTTTCCCTCAAAGAAGAAGCCACTTTAGGTCAATGCTGCCGCTTTGCTATGTCGGTAATATTACACAAACACAGACAGAGTTTACGATTTTCATAAAACCCACTTGGACAAGATGCGTTTGTCTGCGAGGCAATAGAAAGCAGGTTTTTTTTCCCCGTACAACTTGCTTACTGCCACCAGCCATTTAAAAACCATTACGTTCTCTCACTTACTGTTCAGTCTGCAGCAGTAATTCCTTGCAAACCTCACCCCTCCCAGACACGCACATACTTTGTACTGCTGATATTAATTACATATTTTCATTACCATCAGGTTTTGTTGTTGATGATTTTTTTCATACAGGCTGGGGTATTATTACCACAAAATGCAATGAAACAGAAAAGAGGAAAAAGAATGGGCTTCTGGGAAATTTTCCAATTTCTAAAATGCAATGTTAATTACAAGGTATTTTTAATATTGTGGACAAACAACCTTTTTAATCATTTAAAGGTTTTTGAAGCAAACTGATAATTCAGCAGCAGATGTGTATGTATATTATGGAAGGCTTCCCAACTATAGTGAGTGCTCGAGACTCCGTTCCTGTTGCTGATCTAACAAAACAGATCATGAATATATGATGATACGAAGTTTAATGTACAAATAATAGTTTTATGCTCATTTAACCCATTAGGATTTGCATTAATTAAGGTAATGTGTATGACTGGAAGCAGAATATTATCTACATATTCCTAGGGAAGGTGAAAATAGTCATTTATGTCCCCAGTATAGCCTCTTTTCAAACAAACCCATAGTGCTATGTATTACTATATCATTTTATTATACTGTAAACATCACCAATACATGTAGAGCACTATTAAGGCTAGTTTCACACAAGCGTTGTGAAATCCAGCAGGCTGTATTTGTCTGGCCCATTCTCATATTTGCTGTTGCCGCCAGCAAGTCCCCATTATGGATAATGGGGCCGGATGGCAACACTGTGGTTTCCGTTAATGCCAAATCCAGAGAGACCTGGCAGGAACAGCCTCCTGGACCTCACAACACTAGTGCAAAACTAGTCTAACAGGGAATAAGTGAACATGAACAGTTATAGAAGTCTCCCCAGCCAAGGTACAAAACTAGAAGGGTTGTTTCCTCCTAGTATGGTGGGGTATAGAGCTATATCCTTTCAGCTTATGGTACAATTTTTGTGTAGTCCCAACTTGACTTCCATACCTGATTCCTACTGCATACATCCATGGTCCTGATCAAATTGGGTCCCCTACATAACTTTGTGGAGTTTGAAGTCTTCTAAAAAATAAAACTTTAGTATCCTTCAACAGTGGCGTTCCTAGAAAAGTAAGGGCCCCATAGCAAGGATCAAATCAGGCCCCCCACACAGGACAGAAGAGTTTCTGCCTAAACCCCTTTCAATGACCGTTGGGCCATTTTTTCCACTGCCTCATTTGCTAAATTTCTTCCTTTAGACCATTTTTTCCACTGCCTCATTTGCTAAAAGTTCTTCCTTTAGAGGGTAGAGTTCTGACCAAGTTTTCACCTCTAGTAGAAGAGGGGATGATCCCAACTTGGCCCCCTCTTGTCCTGGGCCCCATAGCAGTCGCGTGGTCTGCTATGGTAGATACTCCTATGCCCTTCAAATACCACTAGCCAGTTCTACTATTAGAAGCTGTGTGTCTTATAAACAAATGTCTTAAGGCTTTGTTCACATCACTGTTCAGCTTTTCCGTTATCCTGCTCCATTATAAGAGCAGGGGAACAGAATGGATGGATTCGGCACATAACTGAGTTGAACGAAGCCTAAGGACCTCATAGACTATAATCATTCAGAGGAAGATTTTTTAAGCAGCGACAAAAGTCTTGCATGCACTATTTTGTCTGCGCTCCAAAATCTTCCTCTGAGTGGAAACCTAACGGACCCCATTATAGTCTATGGAGTCCTTAGGTTCCATTCGGCTCAGTTATGCGCCTAATCCGTCCTTTCCGTTCTCCTGCTCCTATAACGGAGCAGAAGAGAATGGAAAGGCTGAACGGTGAAGCCTTATGCAGTCGTCTCCAACTTGCTGCTCTCAAACTGTTGCAGAACTAGATCTTCCAGCATGCCTTGATAGTTCAAGATGTCTAGAGGTTTGTAGGCATATTGACTATGTCTTAACCACTATGGTTTGCATGTTTCTGAATAATCGTTTATTGTGACAGACCATCTACATTCAACTATAAAATAAATCATTTACTAAATTGTCCTGCCCGAACACCAGATGACATTTATAAATACATCATAGCTGTCACAAGCCATGGACCTCTAGAGCACCTTTTGAAAAACCTCAGAAGTGTGTTAGGACAAATTTATACAGGAATGAATCCTGAAGAAAGACAAAATAAAAGTCTCATATTTTTTTCCTCTTTTTGTACCCACCGAAGTCCTTAGGATATTCTACTTTGATTCAGTCTCTCACATGTTGTGCGGCAGCTAGGTCAAAATATCCGGGGCCCGGAATGTCATAGCCTCCAAATATACTAATATTTTATGTACTAATAAAAGACCCCAGTGCTGCAGAGTGCAGAACAACGCATGAATCGGGAAAAGTATTGCTTGGCTCAGCCAATCAGCGCTAGGCTACAGAAAGTAGAGTGATGATAGACTGCAACTCTGATCTGTCCACATGTCCCACAAAGCTACTCATCAGAAGAACCTCCCTTATTACTATAAGCTGTAGTTTGGTCTTCTTTAAAATGGCCGCTACTGACAGCAATACTGGGTGCTATAGTGATCATTTTCACACTGCTGTGAAGCTGACAAGTGAGAGCATTGAACTTACAGGGGAACAGAGTTGACCACAGCACTCTCCCAAGTAGTTTTTGTGAGTGTGCGTTCCTGAGTTGGTCTCCTTCCAACAGGATCACCGGCTATACTTATGTATTCATGGAGGAGACAGCACACCAATGATTTTTTGATTGCTTTTTTTATTTAATTCATTTGAGCATAATACTAGGGAGCTATAATACTGGGGCCACTATAGGAAGGCACTATACCTACTGGGGGGCTCTGCAGGATGCATTACACCTACTGAGGCACTACAGGGGGCATTAGACCTACTAGGGGAAACTGCATGGGACATTATAACTACTGGGATGGCATTCTACCTCCTGGGAGCACTACAGGTGGCCATTATAACTACTGGGAGTACTGTAGGGGCATTATATATGCTTGGGGCACTACAGGAGATATTATAGCTACTGAGAGCACTATAGGAGCCATTATAACTACATGGGTACTACGGGGGGGCATTATAACTACTGGGGCACTACAGAGGAGCCTTTATAATTATTGAGGCACTTTAGATGACATTACATCTCTGGGGGGTACTAGAGGGGACATTTTAACTACTTGGAGCACTATAGGAGATATTATAACTATTGGGGCTCTACAGGAGGCCCTTATTACTACTAATGGCCCTGATATGCAGTTTGCCAAAACTGGGAATCAATCCCTAAAAAATACAAGTATAAAGCTTCCATGGATACTTGTACTCATTTCTGTTTTTGCACTGGCTTGTTCACCATCCACCACTTTAGTGAATTCAATAGTTGTCCATAACCCAAACTGATTTTAAGGTAGCTATGAAGTGAAGGTCTCACAAAGTTTACAGAATATATAGAACCACATCTACCCATTCCAAGCATTGACCGTGTTTAATTTCAAGACTGCTATAAAGTGATATTATGACATGTATGATTGGCCCTTTGGTATCTTAGAAAATTATATTGAGGGAATTCCCCTTTAAACCTAACATTTTTATTCATGATTGTTTTCTACGGTTGCAAATGCACAAAAAATGGATCATTATATAGCAATATTTTAGTTTGGTTGTAACCAAAGATTCTTACAAAGGCAAGGAAGTCCGGAAAAGTATCACCTATAGACTCACATCTGAAAATATAATATCTATTTTGTCAAGATGATTGGAGCAAGAGGGAGAAACGACTTTATTCTCTCAGGGCAGTAAGAATTTTCATTGGCGTGCTTGCAAGATTTTTGCAGGATGACACTGATGATATTACAATTCTATTTCAAGGATCTGGAGGCTTGTTGCTGCGAAAGCCGGAGAATACAAACCTGTTTTTCATCAGCTAGGCTGGCCTGACAAATTAAGTCTGCAGAGTCATTAGATTAAGATAAGAGCTTATCTCCTAGCTTGACATTTATTCATAGTTTTTACACTGCTCAGCTGGTAATTAGAGCTGTTGAGATTTTAACACTGCTTTGTCCGGTCATTCAACAAGTTCAACTCTGTCTATCTTATTAGTTTTTCTTTAATGAAAACAAATGAAGGGGGATACAAAATAATTAGCCCGAAGGGATTCTTGGTAATTCTTGGCAGAGCCTTCATTGATTATAAGTTGTCTGTAAAACTTCATGAATACGTTCGTGGTTTAACTCACGTCCCCACAAATGACACCCAACTTCTTTAGATAACACCCAATTAAAAGTCTATACCCTTGCAGGAGTTGTCTGGCTTAATAAAAATATATTTTCAAATACACTCTTAGGAAATGATGTGTTAATAGAAGCTGGTCCACCACTCAGGAACCTCATCTGTTAACCAAAGCAGTGAGTAGTTATGAAGTGCATGACTTACTGTGGAGGATCCAGGATGTTTATGCACTGGGACAGTCTACTGAATACAGTCAGAACTGGGTAATGCTTCGCTTCACTTGTGGTGATACTGCACGGAACTGAACACTTGTTGAGGGTTCTTCCATAAACTCCAACTTTTTGTTGGACTCCTAACAGTAGGATACTCTGTGATCAGTCAAGAGGCCTTTCAAATAATAGGATATTGTCCAAAGCGGATAACTTGAGCACTTAGTGATGTCACCAATGGTACAGGAGGTGATTGGACCAGTTGTTCTACGCATTATTGAAAAGCTACTTTTTCAGAAACGCATAGGACAATTAGTCTAAATCGCCTCCTGTGGCATTGTTGATGTCACTGGGCACCCAAGTAGGAGTGCTGGCTTTGGAACTGTGATGCTGCTGGTTGGGGCACACTCTGCGATTACTGTATCTCATTGCTTTTTTGAGTATCCAAGACCCCTGCTAATAATTTTACTGCAGAGTAGGTAAATAAGGTTGGGGTCTGCACTCTCCTTAATATATTGGTGCTACAGAAACTGACCTAGAGGTCACAATATCCAGAAGAGGAGAAAATTGTTGCACTCTGGTATTGCAAATAAAGGTTTATAATTTATTATTCTTTACAGTGACCTCAATAATTCTGATCCAGACAATTTTATCATAATAATTTTTCCATAGTAAATCACCGAACGTTTCGGTAAAGGTGGACCTTCTTCAGCGGTGTAATCTGTTTGGGTAATAAGACATGTATTTGCAAGTTGTGTTGTTTTATGGGTTTTATACCCCAAGTTCTTCAATATTTGATTTGAGAGATTCTAGAGTTGTTTGCGCAAGGCATTTTATATATTTTTAAAAATGTTTTGAACTTTGAAAAAAATCTAAATCTAATCGCGGGAACTGGAAGTGATGTAAGCGGACTTCCGGTTTGTGGTCCAGGGTGGAACCCAGGTCGCCCCAAATCAATTTTATTTTATCAAAAACCAAAAAATGTATAAATGAGGAGAGTAGTAAGATAAATAAGAATCTAAATAGAACAGAAAACTGAAATAGAGGGTGTGAGAATGGGCGGTGCGTTCCACTGCGGAACGCACCGCCACCATGCTAGTGGAAAGAGAAGGCAGTATCTCTTCGATCGGAGTGAGCGCCATCAGGCTAATGGGAGGGGAGAAGGTATCTCTTCAATGTGGGTTGGCTCCAGTGGATGTCTTTGAGCGATGCTCTCCAAGGTGGAACGCATCGCTGTATAAGTGGATGGGGATAACAAATAAGGAAGACTAATTCAAGAATGGGAGTGAAGTGTTCCAGCGTGGAACGCACCACCATGTTGAAGCTGTGCGTTACACAGTGGAACACAGTTGCGCAAATCGCAGCCGTATGTTCCAAATAGATGAAATTCTAAGAAATTAATCAATTAAAAATAATATAATAGAGTATTCATATTAATATAAATTAATAAAAATTTGGGGCATCTGTATAAGGAGAATACGGGAGTATATATAATGGGTAGTCAATGGGTAGCCTTTCAATGGGTAGTGTGACAATGTAGAAATAGTATAAGAAGGGTGCTAAAGCTAAAATTAAAGGTAGTACATAAAAAGGGGTAATTTGGGTTAAAAGTACAGTAAGATATATAGTCATTAAAATACATTAGTAAACAATCTTATAATGGCCCGACCATTGGGGTGTAGTCAAAAATATAAAATATCACGTCATTTATAATACTTATAAGACCTAGTGTGAAATATAATAAGGTATAAAATATAAAATACAGAGTATATATGAAGCATACTTCAGGACTGGGTCGTCAGTAATTGGTATATTCAAGGGCTTCGTTTAAACCGAATGGTGCCAATGTATTAAGCTGGAATATCCAGAACATCTCCTTACGGCAAAGTAAGGTCCATAAGGTCCTTTTTTCTTCTATGGTGTTATGTATACACCATATTGCACTATATATTTATCTAGTAGTGTGTGGTATAATCCTTTATCCCACACTAGGACCACTTGTGCAGCCTTTCCTACTATCCACACATAACCAAGTCCTATTGTATCTTGTTTTACACCTAAGTCTGCCTTTGCACTTTCATTTCCATTTTTTATCCCCCCCCCCATTGGCGCCTCAGATAGATTTATTTTCACATATCTTGGAATTCCGAGGTACTGAATAATAATAACTCTCTCTCTTTTATTTTTTTCTCTGTGACAGCCAGTTAGGCCACAGCTGCCTGATATGAAGACCTCACTGTATTGGCAGATTGAATACTTAATGGCTGTGCGGTATTGAAGGTGCCACACAACCATTAAGAATTCAGACCATCTATATAGTGTGGTCTTCATTGGTTAAATACCCAACTGGATTACGACCGCGCTGTGTGGTCATACCCAAAGGAGACCCGTATCCACCAGACATGAGGGGCAGTTAGCAGTAAGGTGCAAAGGAAATTGTAATACCACCCCATTTAAATGTTGCCATGGAGCCACATGGTTACTTCTGCTGTTTGCATTTTCCCTCCTGTTCACCATTACTTTTTGCTGTTTTTTTTTTTTTTGTGCTGTGAGATTATTATGTTATTACTGTACTGTGACAGCTAATGATAGAAATGTCTCTATCAGGGGTGTAATTACCATAGTGGCAGACCATGCGACTGCTATGAGGCCCAGGGCAAGAGGGGCCCAGTTGGGATCATCCCTCTTCTACTGGGGGTGACAACTTGGTGAGAACTCTACCTTCTAAAAGAACAACATTTAGCAAATGAGGCAGTGGAAAAAATGGCCCAAGAGTCATTGAAAAGGATTGGATCGGTCACCCATTGACTTTCAATGTATTTAGTGACGGATCTGTTTTTTTACCATTTTTACCACATCCTAACATAACAGTTGCATCCTGATGTGCAAAATCAAAACAGATTTGTTTAATTCCGATATTGAGATCCTCTGTCAGATCTCAATACCGGAATTAACAATGCCAGTGTAAAAGTAGCCTAAGCTAACAGCATTCATCTTTTACATGCATTTTCTAACTTTAATAATCTTAGGAATAATGCTAAAGACGATGGAATCATTTTAGGCTCGCACACTCCTACATTGTGTCAGGTGTCAATATCATCGCTATGTAGATTACGTTTCTCCTGAGTGGTATGCACATGGATGTCATGCAGCCATTCACTGCCATGTTAGTCAACCACCGGCAAATTTGGAGTGTTGATGTGTGAAAACTATTGGCATGCAAGTGAAGTCATAGACTAGCACCCTTAAAGTATGATCTGCATCCAGCATGTGAACTTGGCTTGAGAGCACTGTTATGTGTGTAATTGTGGCTTCAGGTCAAACTTGAGTAGGAAAGACATGAAGTTGTTTATAATGTTACAACATACAGTATATAGAGGCATAAAGAAACAGCCAAAATGAATAAAACATATGTATAGGGCTCTGTTGTAGGATTTTGCGTCTGGGGCTTGTTTGTTTTTGGTGCCATTTCCAATGAACATCCACACTATTACATAGTTAATACGGTTGAAAAAAGACATAAGTCCATCAAGTTCAACCAAGCTGTATGTATCACGTTGCTTAAAGCTCAATAGAGTGTGTGGAATTAATCTGGGGAATACCTGAAGATAAAGTCTAAGGGCTCATGCACATGGCCGTTTTGTGCATTGAGGACTGCAATTTGTACTCACCAATGCAAGGGCAACATCCGTGCAGATTCCACAGACTGATCCAGACCGATTCAACTTGAATGGGTCCGTGATCTGCCCGCACCGCAAAAAATAAAACTAGTTCTATTTTTTGCAGAGCTGAGGAGAGGAGAGAAACCCCACAAAACCACTCCATAGTGCTTCTGTGGGGTTCCGTGCCTCCATTCCATTCAAGTGAACGGGTCCGCATCCGTCATGCGGAGTGCACAAAGCCAGTGCCAGCACATTGTGGACCCGCTGTTTGCAGGCCGCAATATGGGCTGGGCTGGGCAATAGCCGTTTGCATGCGCCCTGAAAATCACATTTACCTGATGTGTATTATCTGAAACTTGGGAGAGTTGGGTAACCCAATCTAAATCCAACAGATCCCCTTGCATCATGTGACCATTTGTCATGACTAGAGAGTTAGAAGTTATGAAAAATTCGGTTAGGCTGCTTCGACGAATTTCACAAATAAATTTGATTTCTGACTAATTACTTCATCACAAAGCGCATTCCTTTGTATGTAGCACGTGCAATGACGGAGACCGGCAATTGCGCTGTCCCCAGTCATTGAACCCCTGAGATGCTGCATTCATTGCTGTTCTCGGCATCTGTGGCTACAATGTAGGCCTTTTAGGGGTTAATCAGGTTAAATAAATAAATAAATACCTCATCCATTTGAGTGTGTTGAGGTCGTCGTGGCCATCTCCTCTAGTGTGTCTGAAGTAAAAAATAGAGGCAGAAACATGAATGATGTTTGGAGTAGTTGCTGATTGGTTGCTTTCGGAGCAACCTTATAAATTAATCTATGTAGTAAAGGCTGATTGGTTGGTTCCGACCACGTGATCAGAGAAACGAGACATCGGGAGTCTTCATTGACCCCTTAGTTCTCGTATTATTTTTTTATATTGGTTGGAGTAAGTCCATTTGTGATTAACATCATTTAGGTTTTTGTTCATGAGATATAGCTTTAATTTAAGTAAGTCCTCTAGATAGGAGATTAAAGGAAGGGGTTATCATGAATGAGTTTTGCAGTAATTGTTGATTGGAGGTCCTTGGTCATGTGACCGGAATATCTTTATGAATGAACCCACGCAAGAAAAACTGACTATTTTTGAGCATATGATGAAAAAGTAGTAACTGAGAGTTTTAAAATGCTATGAAGCTTTTGTTTTATTTTTTACTGATCAGATACTATAGTTCTAATGAAGTATATTGTTAATCATAGGGAACATTAGGGGGATTTACCAATAATGTGAATTGGAAAGAGAAGCCATAAAACGCATGTGAATGAGCTCTAGGGGAATAGGATACTACATGTGAATATTGTGATTGTAACTTAAGTTTTTAAATTTTTATTATTTTTAATAGGTATGTATAGTATATTTTTGTAAATTATAGTAGAAAAAATGAGTAATTTTAAAGCAGGGACATTTTAAGTTGATGGAGACAAGTATAAAAGGACATCCAGAGGAAGATGTAATTAGAACCCCTGACAAAGCAAAAGCAAAACCTCGGTCGGGTGGAACACGCGGGAGAGACGCTTGCCCGGACAGATGTTCAAACTATCTATATGCCTTATATGTTTTTACTTTTGTGAGTATAATAAATGGTTGATTATATCGCTGTGTTGAAGGTTCTTCACTATTGGTGTTGCTTCTTGATTGCTGTACAGGCACCTGTGGTCGGGAGGAGGAAATAACCATGCCAATGTTGGTGTTTGGGCCATGTTAATATATTCATTTTGGACCCGCAAAGAGTGCAATCTCCTCTGAATTGATGCAGCGCGGTTTCTTGCTAATTTTACTGTTCTGAATAAGGTGTGAATTGAACCCACCTCACCAAAGAGACCTGCAGCGCAAAAAAACATTGTGGACTTACTCTGGAGTACTTTTTATTTTTCCTTGTCGTGGCCATCCTGATTGCAGAAACCATGCAAAATCTCACGTAGTGACGTGATGACATCATCACCTCAACACGCTGGTTGGGAATGGTGATGTCATCACTGATGACATCACCACACCTGGCCAGCACATTGACATCAAAGGCATAAGAAGGATATAGTTATACGTCATCCTGCGCAAGATTTCGCGCGGTTTTTGCAATCAAGATAGCCGCAACGGTCTCTTTGCATGCAACCGGATGAGATGAGCATGTTTTGGGGGCTTTTCAGGAAAAATAGATTCATTACCACGAAGTGCAATGAAATACAGTTTTGCTGTCAATGGAAGTTTTCCTGAAATTCAGATCGAAGTCAATTCATTTGGCTTATGATGTAAGGGGAGCATGTCACTAATGCAGCGAGTTATTGGCGGCAGGTGGCATCAACAGGTTAGTAGGAGAAGGAGCGAGGAGCCAGTGCCATGAGCCAGATAAATAATCTTCTCTTTACCGGTCCAGCCAAGTTGAGGAGGGGGGTGCTAAACCCACTCTTTCTTGCACAACCCTTTATTTATTAATAAAAATAAAAAAAGACAAGTGCTATATGAAACGTTAACAGAAAAAAAAAAAACACCCTTTATGTATTTAGATGAAATAGATCAACTAACAGTTAACAATCCATCTGGCAGCAACATGTTAATCTTTAATGAATAAATAATGTTATTAATAGAAAAACATGCCTTCGGCTGTGCCCCTGAGCACAGTGACTCTTTCCCTCATTATCCACATTTTAAATAGCCGCACCCTACATACTTAATGTTTAATTATTTCAACCAACAAATGGACATTCCTCAGAAGATGAACAGATAAGATGAAAATGAATTTGGATTGTGTACACTCCTACTGAAACCCCTGGCTGGTACCTAAGAACGCTTTCCATGTGTAACCAAAGGCAACAAATTAAAAGGAAAATCTGTTTGATGTTACAAACCTCAATCATTCATTCCTGTAATGCACATGACCTAAATGAGGAGGTTCAGATAACTTCACTAATACAATTGATCTTTTTTAATAGGTTGTTAGTGTCTTCTTGGATTTATGAAGACAATGTTTTTGCAAGAATTCTAGAGGTGGACCAAAATAAATGACATTGTTGGTCGGCTTTCAATAACTGTCAGCAATCACTTATACTCCGAACAAACCTCCACGCAACACAAGACATGTGCTGAGAATGTCCACTATACTCTGAAGAACAAGTCACCTTAGATTTCAGTACTGCAAAGCAGTCATTCCATATACTAGGGATTAGCGAACCCAAACTTTGTGAGTTTGGGGACCCAAACTTTTTCACTGAAGTTCAGGTTCGGCATTTTATTATTTTCCATTATAACGGAATAATAGCATTCTTAAGACAGAATGCAAAAGAATATGGCCATTTAGGGGTAAAAAAAAAAAAATTCACCTCATCCACTTGATGCAGTGTCTTCTATCTTCTTTCAGCAGGACCTGCAAAAGGACCTGCAATGATTTCACCATCCCTCACCACGTGGTGAGCACGGTGACAACATTGTAGGTCCTTTTGCAGGTCATGCTGAAAGAAGATAGAAGACACTGTGGCAGAGCGATCAAGTGGATGAGGTGAGTTGTTTTCTGTTTACCCCTAAATGGCCATATTGTTTTGCATTCTGTCTTAAGAATGCTATTTTTTTCTGCTATAACCATGTTATAACAGAAAATAATAAGTTTAAGTCCCCATTGACTTGAATGGAGTTCGGGTTTGGGGTCAAGTTTGGGTTCGCTCATCCCTAATCATGACTTCTGCAAAAGACTTTTTCCTTCCACAGACTTTTATGCTGTCTTGACTAAGTAGACCATACAGTATGATCCATTGGGGTTCTAACCTATCTTGCCCTAACAATTCTCAAGAACAGAAATATCCCCTCCTAGCTTCGGGTGTAAAGTGGCCAAGTGCTATTATCCTCCATTAAAGTGAATGTAATATATAAATGAGACTTGAGCATACATAAGTCTTTGGTGAGAAACCCATTCAGCGCAATAGGGAAATACAAGAAATGGTGACATAAAAATCAAGCTGCAATGCTGCAGCGAATATCTAGTGCTTCCTTAACCACTTCCCATCCGGGCCATTTACCCCCTTCCTGACCAGGCCTAATTTTGCAAATCTGACATGTCACTTCATGTGGTAATAACTTTGGAACGCTTTTACTTATCCAAGCCATTCATAGATTGTTTTCTTGTGACACATTGTACTTTGTGTTAAATTTGAGTCAATATATTTTACCTTTATTTATAAAAAATCCAAAATTTACTGAAAAATATTAATTTCTCTGCTTTTAAGTTGCATAGGGATATCTAATAAAATTGTTATTAATGAACATTCACCATATGTCCACTTTATGTTAATTTTGGAAATGTAATTTTATTTTTTGAGGACGTTAGAAGGCTTCGAATTTTAGATGTAATTTTTAAGATTTTCATGAAAATTTCCAATAGTTAATTTTAAAGGACCTTTGCAGTTCTAAAGTGACTTTGAGGGGCTTAAATAATAGAAACCTCCCATAAATGAACATATTTTAGAAACTACAGCCCCCAATGTAATCCAAACTGATTTTTACAAAGTTTGTTAACCCTTTATATTTCCCACAAGAATTAAAACAGAAGGAAGGTGAAATTTAAAAATAAATATATTTTTTTGCAGATTTTCAATTTTTAATTCATTTTTCCTATAAGATAGCAAGGGCAAACCGCAAATCAAACCTGAATATTTATTTTCCTGATTCTGAAGTTTGCAGAAACTGCTCTGTGACCGGCAGTAACGAGAGGGAGATAGTACAAGCATTTGTGATGGCTTTGACAGCTTGTCAGAGTGATCAAAAGCCTGGAGGCCAGGAAAAAAGGTCTCAGGTTAAGGCCCCTTCCACACGACAGTATTTTTTGCGGGCTTCAATCCGCATTTTTCACATGAAAAATGTGGACCCATTTATTTCTATGGGTCCGCAAAAAATACTGAGAGCATACGGTGTGCTGTCCGCACCCGTATGCCCGTTCCGTAGCCCCGCAAAAAATATAGAACCTGTCCTATTCTTGTCCGCAAAACGGACAAGGATAGGCATTGTTACAATGGATCCGCAAAAAAAACGGATGCCATACGGACGGCATCCGTTTTTTTTGCGGATCCGCAATTTGCGAACCGCAAAACACAACGTTTGTGTGTAAGAGGCCTAAAGCTCCATGTTCTTGGCTGTCAGGAGGCAGCTGAGTCATGGAGCTTCTATGTACAGGTGCTGCACACAGGGGGCAAAGCTCAGGGACATTTTAAAACGTCCATTCAGAGATAGAGATCCACTACCAGGACGTTTATAGTCAATGGGCAGACTGGAAGTGGTTAAAGGGCATCTGTCTGCTCTGTTCTTTCTGCATCTGCTGCGTCCTTTTTACTTTGATTGACAGGACCAGGCAGTGTAAATGTGATCACGCCTGGCTCTGACATCTCCTGAAGTCGATCAAAGCATAGAGGGTGTGGTAGCTGAAGAGAGAGCTAAGCCTCTAGGTGTAATGGCAACGACCCCATTGCTCCTAGAGGCACATTTGCAAATATCAAAACTTCATTTTTTTCAACTTCATTGCAGTCACATATGAACATGGGACCAAAACAGATGCCCTCAGCTGCCAAGTGCACATGGAACGGGTCAGCCAGTTTCATAGCTACAAATCTGCTGACAAATGACCTTTAGAGGTGGTGTCCATTCAGCCATGACTGGAGCAGCAATACTGAAATGGTGGGTCCGTGGACAAATTTGGCTGGGTTGACATCACTGTTTCATTTTCTGTTCTTCTGATCCGTCAGAAGAACAGAAAAAGAAACAGATCCTGTATTTTAAGAATCCGTTAAGCGCATTTTGAATCTGTTGTAGCCATTTCTATCTAAGATCCGTTTTTATGAGCCCTTATATTTAAAGGGGTGAAACGCGTTGGGTCTGGAACACTTTCTCTACATATATCTTTGATATTATCTTCTTGTGCATTTCAGGTTGCTATTTTTTGTAATAATATGAGATACTTTACACCAACCATCCCTAAGTGGATATTTTATCCCCTGATCAGGGCCTTCCTACGGTTTATAGGAAGTTCCTGACACGGGATCGCCCCTATCGGGGAGGCCATTCCGTTTTGTAGGCAGGGCATTCTAGGTATAGGGATAGCTTTAGGGTTAGCAATCCCCACACTGGATATCCTATTTCAGAATTCAATCCCTGATACCTTGGATTCCTTGCAATAATTACCTACTTAACTTTTTTTTGTTTTCCTTTTTTTTCTTTTTGGTTGATACATGCTTATCACTTTGGGTTATATATACGTTTTTTATGAAAGATATTAAAGGCTATGTTTTAAATGGTGGTAGTCTGTGATAGAGATCCGTTTTTTTTTACAGAAAAAAGTCCTGCATGCAGTACTTTTTTTTCCCCTTCTACAAAAATGGATCTCAGACGCAAATGTCTAAATGGACGCCCAATGTGCATTATAGATGTTCCGGATCCGTTTTTTGCAGGATCAGTTTTTTTTTCTCAGATCAGAAGAACGTAAAATAAAGGGGATGTCAACCCTGCTTAATTTGTCCGCAGACCCACTATCCCAGCACTGCTGTCCCGGTCTTGGTTGATTCCAGTCCTGGCTGGACCAGAAATAGCTCAGCCCTGCAGTTTGCATTCCCACCATTGCAACACCACTGCCGTTCCCCACCACTTCCTGCTGGACTAGAAGTGGCTTGGTCACATCCCATGACTGCTGTGACCAATCACTTGCCTTAGTGATCACATGATCTTGAATGAGACATCACTGTTAGTGACGTGCTGCTCATTGGCCAAGCCATTTCTGGTCCAGGAGGAAGCGGCTGGGAACAGGCAGTGGTGATGGTGGAAATGCGGACTGATGAGTGCTTTTATTTACTTCTCTTAAAGGGGTTATCCCATGAATAATGTTAAAAAAAATGAAAATTATACATAACCTAGTGCAGGGATCTGCAACCTCCAATACTCTAGCTGTTCTGCAACTACAACTCCCAGAATCCTCCTTTCACTTTCATGGGAGTTACAAAAACAGTCAAGAATGTCCTTTGTATGCAATGATGGCCTAGCAACAAAGATTACAAAGCAAATAAAAGTAGATGTGCATATTTTCATATGTATGAACAATGTATCTTCAGAATCATTTTCTGTTATGGGGTATTCACTGCCTAGCCCTGTCAGTCAAAGTGGTGTCGGTGCGGCATGAAGGGAAGTGAGCGTAATCCCTGGGAGCAACGAGAAGCTAAGGCACTGCCCTCAGTGCTCCTAAGGGCTCATTTGCATATTATAAAACATCAAGTTTCTCAAGAATGTGGGCACCTAGAAAGATGGCACCAAGGTCATGATGTTCAACTGTCAAGTGCATGTCTTAAAGGGGATATCCCCATTTTCATCCAGGCAGCCACCCTGACATGAGCATTAGAGCAATTCATGATTTTTCTGGAGATTCGGTGACATACCGGGCTCTCCATGAGTAAGCTAGTCGGAGGCTTCCACCCAGCAGTGAGCCCAGTGATGTCACCAGCACTAATGGGCTGGCTTTAGTGCTGCCCCAGCCTGTAAAACAGTGACGTCAACGGCAACACTGCTAGGCAGGAGCCTCCCGCCTAGCAGTTTACAAAATATAAACAAACAGCCCTTGCTCTGCGCGATACATAAAATGACCACATTACAACATCCTGTGTCTGTAGTGCTTTGAATCCTATATATGACCAAAGGTGCTATAGGACAGAGCAAATGGATCTCTGAATTCCCTGCAGCCCTGCTAGTTAATCTTAGCTTGTTCTCATTGTTGGATAACATTATACAGTATTTTGCAATTATTTTATTTTTGTGTTATTTTAGGCAGTTGTAAACTGAAGCTGTGTATGATGTGTAAATGTATACCCGCTAAGCTCTCTTAATTTAGTTGTAGTGGTCCTTTAAAGCTTTGCTTCCTCCCACCGTTGTTCTGTGAGCAATTTATTACTTTCACTCCTCTTTACAAACAGATCATGAAATGTCAGTAATAACGTCTTCTATATATTGCGAGTTTGATTTTCATTTTCTAATGACATGCTTTCTCCATCTTAACAGCAGGGTACACAAGCGCAGAAATATGAAACTAATCACCTGTTTTTATATTTCACAGATGGTATCTCATGGGATTGTCATGTAAGGTAGCACAACTAGTTA
Source organism: Rhinella marina (assembly GCA_900303285.1). Classification (NCBI taxonomy): domain Eukaryota; kingdom Metazoa; phylum Chordata; class Amphibia; order Anura; family Bufonidae; genus Rhinella; species Rhinella marina. The sequence goes on along the minus strand of ONZH01019602.1, from coordinate 19,392 downwards.
GTCCAGTATGTAGCAATAATATAAAATAGCACAGAAGCAATTCAAAATCCCAGCAATGCTTTTAAGATATATTTTATTTATGCTTCGCTATGCTTACATAGTTAGCTTTGTCATTGAGACAAAGCCACAATGACAAACGGCTCCAAATAGTTTTAATTGTCATTGATGTTCACGGGGAAATTACACAGACCTGTGATTTGTCACTATGAGAATTCAATGCTCTAGTAAAAACAAAAAATGAGAAAAGCAAATATTTGAATATCTATTTCATTCAAACTTTTTTTTACTGTTTTTTAAGTTCCTAGATACACTTAAGGAAAGAATAAAAGTCATCTTAAAGAATTCTAGTCCCCCTAAAGCAGCCTTAAATTGTACCCGTTATTTCACATAACGTTTCAGAATAAGCTGTCCTATGTTAATACATGAGTAATAGAAATATATAGTAACATGGTTTGTAAGGTTGAAAAAAGACATCTGTCCGTCCAGTTCGGCCTGTTATCTTGCAAGTTGATCCAAAGGAAGGCAAAAAAAACCCTGTGAGGTAGAAGCCACTTTTCCTCATTTTAGGGCGAAAAATTCCTTCCCGACTCCAATCAGGCAATCAGAATAACTCCCTGGATCAACGACTCATCTCTAGTAACTATAACCTGTAATATTGTTACCCTCCAGAAATACATCCAGACCCCTCTTGAACTCTTTTAGTGAACTTACCATCACCACCTCCTCAGGCAGAGAGATAGTCTTACTGCTCTTATTGTAAAGAATCCTTTTCTATGTTTGTGTACAAGCCTTCTTTCCTCCAGACGCAGAAGATGTCCCCTCATCACAGTCACAGTCCTGGGGATAAATAGATGATGGGAGAGATCTCTGTACTGACCCCTGATATATTTATACATAGTTATTAGATCTCCCCTCAGTCGTCTTCTTTTTAAAGTGAATAACCCTAATTTTGATAATCTTTCTGGGTACTGTAGTCCACCCATTCCAATTATTACTTTAGTTGCCCTCCTCTGAACCCTCTCCAGCTCTGCTGTCTGCCTTGTTCACAGGAGCCCAGAACTGTACACAGTACTCCATGTGTGGTCTGACTAGTGATTTGTAAAGTGGCAGGACTATGTTCTCATCAAGTGGCCGTTTTGATGCAGCCCATTATATTATTGGCTTTGGCAGCAGCTGCCTGAGACTGGTTTTCACAGTTTAGTTTTGCTGTCCTCTAAAATCCATCCTTTTCCAAGTGTTACCCAGTATTAACCTTTAGTATGTATGAGTGACTTATTATTCCTTCCGATATGCATAACCTTACATTTATCAATGTTGAACTTCATCTGCGACTTCTATGCCTAAGCCTCCAACCTATCCAGATCCATCTGTAGCAGTGTACTGTCCTCTTCTGTGTTAATTACTTTATACAGTTTAGTGTCATCTGAAAAAAATTGATATTATACTGTGCAAGCCTTCTACAAGATCATTAATAAATAAAATACAAAAAGTTAGGGATACAGTGCTGGCCAAAAGTATTGGCACCCCTGCAATTCTGTCAGATACTACTCAATTTCTTCCAGAAAATGATTGCAATCACAAATGCTTTGGTAATAATATCTTCATTTAATTTGTCTTCAATGGAAAACCACAAAAAGAATTGTCAAAAAGCCAAATTGGATATAATTCCACACCAAACATAAAAAAGGGGGTGGACAAAAGTATTGGCACCCTTTGAAAAATCATGTGATGCTTCTCTAATTTGTGTAATTAACAGCACCTGTTACTTACCTGTGGCACATAACAGGTGGTGGCAGTAACTAAATCACACTTGCAGCCAGTTGAAATGGATTAAAGTTGACTCAACCTCTGTCCTGTGTCCTTGTGTGTACCACATTGAGCACGGAGAAAAGAAAGAAGACCAAAGAACTGTCTGAGGACTTGAGAAGCAAAATTGTGAGGAAGCATGAGCAATCTCAAGGCTACAAGTCCATCTCCAAAGACCTGAATGTTCCTCTGTCTACCATGCGCAGTGTCATGAAGAAGTTTAAAGCCCATGGCACTGTGGCTAACCTCCCTAGATGTGGACGGAAAATTGACGAGAGATTTCAACAAAAGATTGTGCGGATGGTGGCTAAAGAACCTCGACTAACATCCAAACAAGTTCTAGCTGCCCTGCAGTCCGAGGGTACAACAGTGTCAACCCGTACTATCTGTCGGCGTCTGAATGAAAAGGGACTCTATGGAAGGATACCCAGGAAGACCCCACTTCTGACCCAGAGACGTAAAAAAGCCAGGCTGGAGTTTGCCAAAACTTACCTGAGAAAGCCAAAAACTTTTTGGAAGAATGTTCTCTGGTCAGATGAGACAAAAGTAGAGCTTTTTGGGAAAAGGCATCAACATAGAGTTTACAGGAAAAAAAAAGAGGCCTTCAAAGAAAAGAACACGGTCCCTACAGTCACACATGGCGGAGGTTCCCTGATGTTTTGGGCTTGCTTTGCTGCCTCTGGCACTGGACTGCTTCACCGTGTGCATGGCATTATGAAGTCTGAAGACTACCAACAAATTTTGCAGCATAATGTAGTGCCCAGTGTGAGAAAGCTGGGTCTCCCTCAGAGGTCATGGGTCTTCCAGCAGGACAATGACCCAAAACACACTTCAAAAAGCACTAGAAAATGGTTTGAAAAAAAGCACTGGAGACTTCTAAAGTGGCCAGCAATGAGTCCAGACCTGAATCCCATAGAACACCCGTGGAGAGATCTCAAAATGGCAGTTTGGAGAAGGCACAATCTCAGGGACCTGGAGCAATTTGCCAAAGAAGAATGGTCTAAAATTCCAGCAGAGCATTGTAAGAAACTCATTGATGGTTACCGGAAGCGGTTGTTCGCAGTTATTTTGTCTAAAGGTTGTGCTACCAAGTATTAGGCTGAATTAGGGTGCCAATACTTTTGTCTGGCCCATTTTTGGAGTTTTGTGTAAAATGATCAATGATTTGACTTTTTTTCATTCTCTTTTTTGTTTTTTCATTGCAAGCAAAATAAATGAAGATATTATTACCAAAGCATTTGTGATTGCAATCATTTTCTGGAAGAAATTGAGTATTATCTGACAGAATTGCAGGGGTGCCAATACTTTTGGCCAGCACTGTATTTGGCTTGTGGGTGAAATTTCAGGATGAATCTAAAATGCACTAACCTTTACAGGTGAACCTAATGTGACCTTCTCTAAACTTTGAATGCACATGTCCAACTGTTCAGTGTTTCAGCACTTTTTGCCCATCTTGCTGTTCTCTAAAATGGAGCTTAACAGCAAAATTCACAACAGATGTTTGATCTATGAATCGCCCAATACATTTCCTGGTTCAATTAGAATTGGTATTTGAACAGTCCTCCTCATCATACTGTTCACATTTTGACATCATGAGACTAAGACGACACCTAACAATAACTAACAGTACCTCGCCGTTGTGATGCTTCAAGCAGGATGTTCTCAGAAAGAAGTGGCCACTGAGCTTAGAGTGTCACAGAGTGTCATCAGCAGGTTGAAACTCAGATACAGAGAGACTGGAAGAGTCACAGAAAGGCATAGAAGTGGACATCATTTGGCCACATCCCACACTGATGACTGCTTCATTGTGAACATTGCCCTGCGGAACCGGGTGATGAATGCCACACAACTCTATGCACACTTAAGGGAAGTGCGAGGCACTGAAGTGTAACAACAGACCATTCAGAACTGTTTACATCAGCGTGGTCTGCGTGCTAAACGACCTGTAAGGGTACATGACTGCACCACTCGGCACAGGCGTCATTGTCTTGCATGGGCCGGGAGCACCTATTCTGGACGAGGGACCAGTGGTCCTCAGTGCTCTTCACTGATGAAAGTCGATTCACTCTGAGCACAAATGATGGCCGCCAATGAAGGGGAGAGCTATGCATCATTCACTGTTGTCACCAGACAAGCCTTTGGTGATGGTGGTGTTACAGTGTGTGCAGGTGTGTCTAGTCAATACAGAACTTCCCTAAACTTTGCGAATAGTCCAGTGACAATCCCTACTTGAATAACATTAGAAACCCAGTCACTGTGCCTCTGCATGAACAACACAGGCCTAATTTCATCTTCATGGACGACAATGCGCCAACGCATCGAGGTCGCATCATTAGGGAACGGCTGCTGGAGACTGGGGTACCTCAAAAGGAGTGGCTTGTACTGTCGCAAGACCTGAATCCCATTGAAAACCTATGGGATCAGCTGAGTCGCCATGTAGAGGCTCGTAACTCAGTACCCCAGAACCTCAATGACCTGAGGGCCGCCATTTAAGAAGAGTAGGATGCCATGCTTCAGCAGACAATAAGTCGACTTGTGAGCAGCATGAGTTGTTGTTGTCGAGATATAATTGATGGGCCACATGACAGGTTTTTGAGACATTGATATTTTTTGTGGGGGCATACTCACCACTGTTGTTGGCTTTTGTTTCAATAAATTGTTTGACATGAGGAAATCACCATTGCAGCTTCTACTTAAATTCCCTACTTTCATGATAGTGTAGCGTGAACTTTTTACATTTTCTACAGTCATGGCCAAAAGTTTTGAGAATGATACAAATATTAATTTTTACAAAGTCTACTGCTTCAGTTTTTATAATGGCAATTTGCATATACTCCAGAATGTTATAAAGAGTGATCAGCTTAACAGCAATTACTTGCAAAGTCAATATTTGCCTAGAAAATGAACTTTATCCCCCAAAACACATTTCAACATCATTGCAGCCCTGCCTTAAAAGGACCAGCTAACATCGATTCAGTGATTGCTCCATTAACACAGGTATGGGTGTTGATGAGGACAGGGCTGGAGATCAATCTGTCATGATTAAGTAAGAATGACACCACTGGACACTTTAAAAGGAGGCTGGTGCTTGGCATCATTGTTTCTCTTCTGTTAACCATGGTTATCTCTAAAGAAACACGTGCAGTCATCATTGCACTGCACAAAAATGGCCTAACAGGGAAGAGTATCGCAGCTAGAAAGATTGCACCTCAGTCAACAATCTATGGCATCATCAAGAACTTCAAGGAGAGAGGTTCCATTGTTGCCAAAAAGGCTCCAGGGCGCCCAAGAAAGACCAGCAAGCGCCAGGACCGTCTCTTAAAAGTGTTTCAGCTGTGGGATCGGGCTACCAGCAGTGCAGAGCTTGCTCAGGAATAGCAGCAGGCAGGTGTGAGTGCATCTGCACGCACCATGAGGTGGAGACTCTTGGAGCAAGGCCTGGTCTCAAGGAGGGCAGCAAAGAAGCCACTTCTCTCCAGAAAAAACATCAGGGACAGACTGATATTCTGCAAAAGGTACAGGGAGTGGACTGCTGAGGACTGGGGTAAAGTCATTTTCTCTGAATCCCCTTTTCTATTGTTTGGGACATCTGGAAAACAGCTTATTCGGAGAAGACGAGGTGAGCGCTACCACCAGTCTTGTCTCATGCCAACTGTAAAGCATCCTGAAACCATTCATGTGTGGGGTTGCTTCTCAGCCAAGGGAATCGGCTCTCTCACAGTCTTGCCTAAAAACACAGCCATGAATAAAGAATGGTACCAGAATGTCCTCCGAGAGCAACTTCTCCCAACCGTCCAAGAGCAGTTTGGCGATCAACAATGCCTTTTCCAGCATGATGGAGCACCTTGCCATAAAGCAAAGGTGATAACTAAATGGCTCAGGGAACAAAACATAGAGATTTTGGGTCCATGGCCTGGAAACTCCCCAGATCTTAATCCCATTGAGAACTTGTGGTCAATCATCAAGAGACGGGTGGACAAACAAAAACCTACAAATTCTGACAAAATGCAAGCATTGATTGTGCAAGAATGGACTGCTATCAGTCAGGATTTGGTCCAGAAGTTGATTGAGAGCATGCCAGGGAGAATTGCAGAGGTCCTGAAGAAGAAGGGTCAACACTGCAAATATTGACTTGCTGCATTAACTCATTCTAACTGTGAATATAAGCTTTTGTTACTCATAATATGATTGCAATTATATTTCTGTATGTGATAAAAACATCTGACAAACACACATAAAAACCAGAGGGCAGCAGATCATGTAAAAATATAATATTTGTGTCATTCTCAAAACTTTTGGCCATGACTGTAAAAATTTCACCCAAAAGCCAAATATCCCTATTTGTTAGTAAGTATATATTGAATAGGATAGGGCCCAATACCGACCCCTGTGGTAAACATCCATTGACTCACCCCGGTCAAGTCTAGAACTTACCGCTGATCATTAGATGACGCATCTGGCCTTTTTTTAGCAGTCTCTGGGCTGGTGGGTGATGACTAGCCGCTCTTCATAGACTACGCATGGAGACAACATATTCTGCCCATTCATTTCAATGGGAAGGCTCGTTCCCATACACTTGTGTAGGAGAGATCCGTCCCATTGGAACGAATGGAACGGTTAGGTGTAATTACACCTGCTCACCACTGCGGATGTTACGGTGAGCAGGAAAACAATGGAGAGGAGGCAGCGCTGGCACGGTGCGCACCTCCTCTTCAAACAGCTGATCAGTGGGGTTGCTGGGTGTCGGACCCCCACCAATCTGATATTGATAACTAGTGTTGATCGAGCACCAAAGTGCTCCTGTGCTCGGGTGCTCTGGTTTAACACTTGGCGATGCTCGAGTGCTCTACAGAGCACCCGAGCACAATGTAAGTCAATGGGAGAAGACCAGGCACCCCCTGCTCGGATGAGGGGAGGGTGTCGGGTTCATAGGAAAAGGTCAGAATCGCAAATTCTCCTCTTTCACTCAATAAAGTACGCTAATTAACTTAATTCGTACGCATTAGCACACAATGCGTAGCATTAGCAATGCTAATGTTACGCATTGTACGCTAATGCGTACAAATTTGTATGCTAATGTTACGCATTGTACGCTAATGTGTATGAATTTGTATGCTAATTTATACAAATTCGTATGCATTAGCGTACAATGCGTAGCCTTAGCATAAAAATTAGTACGCATTAGCATACTCAAGCATCGCACTCGAGCACACGAGGTGTTCAGGCGAACACCGAGCGGACCCGAGCGTAGGCATGCTCGGCCGAACAGCGAGTTCGGCCGAGCATGTTTGCTCAACACTATTGATAACCTATCTTGAGGATAGGTCATCAATAAATATAACTTGGACAACACCCTTTAAGTTTTGAGAGAAGCAACTTCAGATTTAGGATCTGAAGCTCGCTTCGCTCATCACTAATTAGTACACACAAAACCTGTCCTAATCACACAGGAGGACTTTACAAGTTACTTCACAACGCTGAGGTAAAGAACTGCCTCATCCTCCTCTATGCTCTACGTGTCGGGGATTTTGATCCTAAATATAGATGATAAGATCTTTAGCTGAATCTCTGTAGAAATTGAGTTTATGAGGAGATGTGTTCTGAAGTAACCTGTCCTGCTTTGTGATTAGGACAGGTTTTGTGTGTATTAATGAGATGGCGGCCATTTTATTTCCCCTGATAATTGTTCCCCAGACAAAACAAGTCATTCTAACTAATAAAAGGTATTTGGTAATGTGTTTATACCGCATTAAAGTGGCCCTGGGAAAAAAAAAAAAAAGTTGGTTATTTTGTAGTAGGCCCCAAATTGACAGAAGGCAGGGTCAACATGAGTAGGCAGGACCAGCAATACCATATTGTGGCATATTATACCAGTCCAGTAGAGCCAAATACCACAGTGCACACAAATTATTGCCCCAGCAGTACAAAATACCTCACCAAAAACTGCCTCTCTGTGGTGGCCAGTGCAGCTGCCACATTTTGTCCTCCTACTCCAGTTTCCTTAGGATGATAATACGGTTGAATTCAGGAGTCAGGAGGGGAGCATTAGAGCATTACAATTATTCTATGACTGGCAGCCATGAGTAGGACTCAGGCAGCCCCTTGGGCATTGGCCCACCGGGAAGTTTCCCTGTAGGGTCTATGGCCAGTCCACCCCTGCTTAGAATGAAGAGGTTGGGTTTTTATCTGACTGGGTCCTTTTGCATGGGCCGACCATCAAGAACAAATGTTTGTTTCACGTGATCTTTACCCCATGTAAACATGCCACTAATCACTCGATAAACAAGCTAACGCTTGGATGATTACAACTTGTATGTGAATCCCCATTTGTTGGCAACATGTCTCTGTGTTAATGACTCTATTACCAGTCACTCATGCTTATTCTAACAAAAGGTGCTGCATACATTGTAAATGCAAGTAACAAGTCCTGATCAACATTCTGTATTGCTTCCCCTAAGATAATATTGCCAGTTATGCCTCCTTCTCTCCATAGTGACTTAAAGGGTACATTAATAAGGAAATCAGAGGAGATAGCTGTCTTATTTCAATGGTTAGTTTTAGCTCATTGCTTTAATCCTAACTAGGTGGCGTCTGGCTCAGCAAATCCTTAATCCTATCCATCCTTCAGCCCATCGTTTATCCGATTATCCAGCAACTTCCCTGTCATATACTTTAGTACTGTATTTCATCAAAATGCCTCGATCTAAAGGCCTCCACACACATTAGTGTATTAGAGCGCCCAACTCTTCCCTAACAGATGATTGTGGGAGACAGGGATCGGGCAAACTACATTTTTTCATTTGATCCTTTTGTTCTCCCAGGAGAAGAACTGCAACCATAAGTGTCTGGCAGTGGCTTTCTTCTCTTTCCCCACTGACAATACATACACGCTCAGCCAAACCAAGCTGATATGTGAACAGGGAAGTCAGGATAGATAGCAGTCAAACCATCATTTGGCCAAAAACTAATGGCCAGCTTTAAAGAGAGTGTCACCTAAAAAAACAGTTGATTACTGGTGGATAGAGAAGCGGACTCATGGAACGTAATTTATCTCAAGGATGTCTTCATGAAGCTAGCTCTATAAATTATCTTCTCTTCTGGGTTTCTCAAACAAGACCAAACGAGGTGTCCTCATGGAAAATATTCTACAGCTTTCAAACGAGCATCTGGAGCTGAATACTTTTGTAATTGCATGTAATTAAAAAGTTAGTGCAGCTACTGAGTTATTTAATGAAATCTGTCTGTACAGTGCCACCTGCTGATTGCTCTTTTTCTAATATCTCTGTCCACGTCACTGAGGTGGACATACATGGTCAGTTCCATTCTTCAACTGACACCAGCTGCAGTAGACTGAGACACACCCTGCTTGTCATAAATCTAGCAGAGCAATGAATGGGGAGATCTCTGGATCCATATGAGATACAGGGCTGGTTCTAGCTTTGTTAGACATTGCCAAGTACTTTATGATGTCTTGTTTTAATTTTTTACATTAATCATGGGATTACCCCTTTAATTACCCCTTTAATGATGATAATCACATATACAGCATTTTACAGTTGGGCAAGTAATAAGTTAAGTGACAAGTGATCAAGCAAGCAATGAGACAAAAGGAAAGAGGTCCGTGTCCATAAGTGCACACAATCTAAATAAGTGATGGTTGATCTCTGAAGCCTTCTTGACCTCATATCTGTGCAGAAAAGCAGATTGCCTGCCTAAGTGTTATCCCTATACAATAAGTCCTTTATGCAAATCAAACATATTTAGAGATCTGTTAACTTTAATATTAAACTAGGAAACATATTTCTGTTCTTTTAGAGAAGGTATGAGATCGGACATGTTTTTTGGGGGTTAAATGAACAAAAAAAAAAACAGGTAAAAAGCTAGTATAATTCTCTAGTAACAAGCATTCAGCATACCAGAAGCTGTGCATTGTGGGTTCTAAGCATAAGGCTAGTAAGACAAGTTCATAAATAATGAAGTGTAAGTGTCATCACTAAGGTAATTAAGGTCACATATGAGGAAAGTGGTTAATTCAGTAGAGACGGTGACTAAAATGCAGAGAAGAAGGATGAGGCAGAAAGATGTAGAGAGTCAGGGCCAAAAACTGCTATCGGTATGTTGCGTTGAGGCATAACAGAATGGCTTATATGTGACTATGGCATACATCTAGTGTACGAATATAAAATGTACAATATTTCATGCAGCAATACACATGAGCTTGGTTTTCTATAGTCTTTTAAATTAGTTGCAGGATCAGTAAATCGCGGCCTTGATATAATGGCCTAAACATGCTTATAATATACCACCACTTCCTAATATTTGGACAAAAAAAAAAACTCATGAGAAACTCAATTAAATAGCACACACATTCCATTTAAAATACAATTCTTAAAGGAAATACGACCTGGTGACCTCAATTTCCTGCTACGCCTTCCTCTCATACTAAACTATTTCAATCCATTGCAGATCCCAATCTAATCAAAGTGTAAAACAATTTGTCAATATTTATGTCTAGTAGCAAAAAAAGAGATACCTCTGTCACTTGGGGTACGGACGCTCAGATGTCAAGGGCCTGTCATGAGATTTTATTGAAAGAATCCAATCTTGAACGCATCAAAACTCACATGTTCAAGCTTTTCAGATGTTTTTCAATTATTTATCTTTATTTTCCCTCAGTCTTTTTAGTTTAGTCAATTCTAAAACGGGTGCAACAGACAAATAATAAATGGACAGACATGGTGAACGAAGTATCGTATCGGTGATTGGCAGTGGTGCAAGTAGATGATCCCCCGCCAATCTTATTTTGATGATCTCTCCTGAGGACAGGCCATCAAATATGAAAATTCTGAAAAACCCATTTTATTTATGAACATATTGGGTCGACATGATCTTCAAGTCAGGTTTGCTCTGTGTATTTGTGTGGTGAGCAGGACCAGGTGGAAGGAGGCGCTGCCAGTGGAGCTGCTGTCATGGTAGACACCTCTCATGGTGGCCAGATATAATCAGCTTCTACTCTGGGCTCTGCCAAATGAATAATTGCCCAAATCAATAGACCGTTTAAAGGGATTTTAAGGGTTAATATCTACTTGTGCAGCACACCAGTACACTAGTCTTGTTATGTAATAATATTTCATATGTTAATGTATTGTAATGTACCAGCATATCTTTGTATGAATTAGTTGGGGTTAATAATCCTGACTCTGCCCCTGTAGGAAGCAGGGAGGGACTCAGATCCGTCCTAGCTCAGCCAGTAGTGTGCCAGTGGAGGAAATGAGAATGGCCACACGTGAAACTAGGCCTAAGTTTCAGAGAGAATCAAACCTGTACCCCTCAGGGGGAATAACAGCCACCATTGCAAAAATAATATTGCCAGCCTTAGATTCTGCAAAGTGAAAAAGAGAGTTTAGACAGATAGAGGAATTAAGTACTACAAGCCCTATCCTGGCTTATATCCATAAATTGCTATCTGAATAACTGGAGAAAAAGGATGGGATAATGTGGCCCAGTGCCATTGAGGCTTAGCTTGACCATAGGGGTCTCGCTGCCTGCAGGTGCTGTGTCATGGCATTGGCGGTCATCATGTGGTGCTATGCCAAGTTATCTGTGTCTTTTTTTCTCATTCAGTTACTCATTCAATTTAGTAGGCCCAGTTTATAAAGAGTCACCAGAGATCAACTTTATGCTACCAATACTGATGGCAGCATAAAGTAGAGACAAGTGAGTTGATTTCAGCGGTCTGTCAATTAAAAGTTAAAAGTAAGTGGTTGCTGAGAACCAACATCACAAACATTGCAGACTGGGCCTGGAAAAGAGTCACGGCCACCTGAGAAGAATCCTGGTTATTCATGATTTCCTCCTTTCCCTGCCCACCTGATGTTGACTGAGTCTTCTACCTGGATGTTTCCCTTTCTTTCTAGGAGAGAACTGACAATCATTAGCGGATGGGCGGGGAGAGCAGGAGATTATGAATAACCATGACTCTTCTCAGGTCGATTTGACTTTTTCAAGTTCTGTGCTGCAATGATTATGATGCTGGTTCTCAGCAACCACTGACTTTTAGCTCATGAGTGATACACCGATGAAATCAGCATTTCTGTCACTAATTTTATGTTTCCCTCAGAGATGTCAGCATAAAGTTGATGACGGGTTCCCTTTAAGATGGAAATGCAATTTCCCAACTGGTAAGCTGGTGTAAATGTGGTATTACATTGTGCCCATACCAACAAATGTGTGACCACGTACTAAGTGGTCATGTAAGGTCCTCCGGTGTGAGAGATTCTCTCTCCAATGTCTCCCTGCTCTGACAAAATTCTCCCTATATATTGTGGCATATGGACAGGTTTCGGCATGTACTGTACAGTATACAACAGACCTACAGATTATTGATGTAGGTAGAGCATAAACTAATGATCCCACACATTACACATGACAAAGGGTAAAGGGAATGTGTCATCAAAAAATGACCTACTGTTTAAATTACATTTTATGTTAACATATTTTTTAGAATTTTTGGTTATTTTATTTATTTTTTTTTTTTTCCATGTCATAATCTATATTTATAGAAACATGCATAATCCTGCAGTTTTCACACTCTCCACTAGACCTAAAGTATATTGAGACTTCCTTTCTTTCGAGAGTAGTCACATGGTCCATAGACACAATGGACAGGGCCTCATTTATGGGACAGTTTTCTAGGCATGCTCTGTGACCTGTGCAGAGGTGAGGAGGGAGGAGATCAGCTGTGATATCATCTATTGTGAATGGTGGATCTTGTGTTATCTATATAGAGGTGTTACTTGTCATTGTGATTCTGCTTGTAATGAAAATGAGACAGCTACTGAGAAGTTACTTGTACAGAATAGAAAACAAGTAATGACCTATTAGGCTTAGAGGCCATTACAGGATTATATACTTTTTTAATATAGATAATGACCTGGATTTTTTTTTTTAAATTACAAAAAAAATTCTAAAAAAAATACTCTCAACATGAAAAACACAAAAACATGATTTAAGCAATCAGTCATTTTCTGGTGACACATTCCCTTTAATCCAGCCTTTAGGGATATAATTACTGCAATCAGAAGATCTCCAGATACTGTGTAAAGTGTAGCCATGACTGCTTAGCCCTGCACTCAAACTTTTTCTACATTGTATGACTTCATGGCAATTAGAAAATTGCTCTTCTGTTTAGTTTTAGATCATAGTCATGGAGCTCATAACACTAATTCCTGACAATGTCCTGAGGGAAAGGGATTGCTTTTTCCATTCTAGCAGAAGGGATGAAGCCCCCTTGACCTCTTTTATAAGATGCTGTAAAATAAGACTCTCGTCTAGGTCATTCTGTTATGATATTACATTGAGGGATGGAGGTCCTAGTATACCTAAAAAGTAAAGATTACCATGAGAAAAAAGTTAATACATATAAAGTAGTGAAATGCAAACAAGAAACAACTGACTTAGTTGAGCAAAGCAACCAATTAGATTCCACCCTTCATTTTCCAAAGGAGCTCTGAAAAATGAAAGGTGGAATCCAATTGGTTGTTATGGGCAACTAAGCCAGTTTTCATTTACATCAGTTTTGATAAATCTCCCCCAATGTGTAGCGGTGTGGTCCAACTCATCTCTCTAGATGTGTGTCTGGACCCTGGTAAGGCCCTCCAATGCTGTTGGCACCAGCTGATATGATTATGTGTTAGAGGGGTTGTCCACTTTCTGGCTACTTGTGACAAATATATTTGTATGGCACTTACCAATTTAGCCTTTGCTTATGTTGTTGCTTTATTTCATAAGCAATGTCCCCTTGTTAGGCAGACCTTCTGTGCTGTCCACACAGAGATCCTGTCCACAAGATGGCTGCTAATGGAGGGTCATGTGACCAGACACATCACTCATTCTCCTCCATTCAAACACACTGAACCTTCACTCAACTACCAACAGCGCAGATGGCAGGTGCAGTGTATTTGAAAGGAGGAAAGTAATTAATACGCCTGGTCACATGACCCTCTATTAGCAGCCATTTTATGGACAGGACCTCTGTGTGAACAGTACAAAAGACTTGACCAACAATGGTCAACATAGGCTATATGTCACGGGTAGGTGTGGGGGGGGAAACCAAACCAAGCATAGGAGGGAAAGGAGATTAGGCCTAGAAACTAAGGAAGGAAAATGGACACCTCCTACAGGAAACCCTGGCTCAATTCCTGTCTATCTACCAGTATGAACAGGCCTCAAATGTAGGCAAGTTCATACACAGGAACCTAAACACCGAACTGACCCTATAGGACCCTGGAACTAATGACAAGAATGAGTCTACCTGTTCCTCCAAAAGGAAGGACGAACAGGAGTCTCCCTTAGGCCTAATAACAAAACAACATGGAAAAGTAACAAAACACACAGAAGGGAAAAGGAAACTTATCTTTCCATGAAGAAATGGAGGCTCCGGGATCTCAGCTGAGAACCAAACTACTGCTCACCACCACAACAACTGAAGCTATAAATCGCAAGGAATAGTGGGAGAAATAACAATAAATAGGGAAGGGACAATTACCACACCAGGAACACCTGAGGGAAAAGGGTGTGGTAAATACCAACAACAAAAAAGGAAAACATGTCAGATTATACCACGTGTTGCCAATCTGACAGACCTCCTGTTACCTGTCACAGGAATGTCTGTGCCACTATACTAGTAATTGCCATATAATCATCTTACATATACATTGACTAACAGTAGCCAGAATATGTCCAACCCCTGTAACTACAAATGGTGAATCGGTCGGTATACTTATAAATGTTCACCGCAAGACTCTAGATATATGAATCCTGCAGGATACAAAGCTTTAATTAAAGGATCACCTTATGTGGATAATAAGAGAGGAACACAAGGACAAGTGTATTTTGGGTGTTGTAAAATATCTCTAACATGTGACTCATAGTCCAGACTAGAAATGGACACCCAACTCAGACCATTGTTTTCCATTAATATTAGTACAGAGGGAACAAGGTGATCCAACATGTTAGTAAGTAAGTAAGTTAGTAAGTGTCCAGCTTGGAACATTACTCAACAGCTTGGACTTTTGATCTCTTCTCTAAACATCCCAATTCATAGGTCCAGGGACATATGCTGGCAACAGAGAATCCCTGTTCAAAAATAGTACATGGACCCCTTGTTTTTCAGCTGACAATTTGATGGTGCCACGGACCATCTCATTTATGGCGCTTCAGACAAACCCTCATTGCAGTGCCAATCCATCCAATTGGACATCGATGGGAATGAGCATAGCCCCTTGCATATGTTCTAACAGATAGTGGTAGGCACTCATTTAAGGTAGCCAATGAGCCCCTTCGCTTGTAGGGCCCTTGTGAAACTGCACTGGTAGTACATATGGTATGTCCACCGCTGAACAGGTCAAACCTCTGTTCATTTCATAAACCGTAAGCACTGAAGTGTGATTGGGTTAACAACTGGCTAAGTAATAACAGACAGAGTAGCTATTAATGGTACAGCCTCAGATTGGGTCACAGTGACCAGTGGGGTGTCACATGGGCTAGTATTGGACCCTCTTCTTTTTTATATATTTATTAAAGGTGTTTTCCAATATTTTCATATTGATGGCCAATCCTTAGACTAGGTCATCAATATGAGATCGGCGGGAATCTGAGTCCCAGCACCCCTCAGCTATCAGCTGTCTGAGGAGCTCCAGTGTATTCACTAGAGCTCCAGCGGCTTCCTCACAGCTTGGTACCCCATTCACTTGAATTGAACTAATCCACACCTAGGCCACGTTACTGATGATCGTGACATGATATGGCCTAGGAGAGGCCAAAGTGCTCATAGAGCAGCCTCTTCATACAGCTGATCAGCGGGGGAACTGGGAACCCGCCTATCTGATATTGATGACCTATCCAGAAGACAGGTCATCAATATCAAAATACTGCAGGACCTTTTAATGGCCTTGGAGTGCTCTTACAGAGTAGAATTTGAATATTTGCAGATGATTCTAAGCTCTGTAAAGTAATCAAAGTAGAGGAGGATAATATAATATTAGAAAGAGATTTGAAAAAGCTGGAGACCTGGTGGAGAAATGGGAAATTAAGTTCAATGTGGATAAATGTGAGGTCATGCACTTGTGCCAAAGCAAGAAAATGTACAATTTTGTGATAAATATTAAAACATTGGGGACACCTGCCACTGAAAAAAGACTTTGGGATATAGTGAGCAATGCCAGGCAGCTGCTGCCAAGGCAAACAAAATAATAGGCCACATATGGAATATTGGGTACAATTTGAGGCAATTAAGTGAATGGGTGGAATCCACTATAGACAGGGTAACAGACTTGGGTTTGTTTACTCTGAAAAAGACAGGCTTAGGGGAGGTCTAATTTTAATGTACAAACCCATGAATGGACAGTGCAGAGATCTTGCTGATGGCCTTTTTATAACTAATCCTGTAATCATGACGAAGAAGATCATCATCAATATAGACAGGGATCTTTACTGTAAGAGCAGTGAGACTATGAAAGTTTCTGCCAGAGGAGGTCTTGATGCAGGGGCGTAGCTATAGGGGGTGCAGAGGTAGCAGTCGCTACCGGGCCCAGGTGTCTGAGGGGGCTCAAAAACCATTATGCCGCATAAGAAGACCCTAGTATTATAGAAAGCGTATGCTGAATTCAAGAATTTGGCTTGGGGGGTGCTGTTTCCAATTTTTGCCTCATGCAGCACAAAGGCTATGTGCTTCCCTTGTGCTATGTGCTTGCTACAAAGCACTGAGGGAAGGGGGCCCAAGCTGAGCTCTTGCAATAGGGCCCGGGCTTTTAGCTACGCCCCTGTCTTGATGGTTGATTCATTGAACACATTCAAGAATGGTCTGGATGCCTTGAAAACAGAAATATTGCAGTTTATGGGTAATAGATTTCCAGAGATTTCATTGATCCAATGATTTATAATGATTGCCATATTTAGATTAGGGAAAGAATTTTTGACCATTAATATGAAGCAATTAGCATCCTCCTCATGTTTTTTTTTTTGCCTTCCTCTGGATCAACACTATAGATTGAACTTGTGCTTGTGGCATAAGGCACAAGCACAAGTTCAACCTTACCGAGTATTACCAGATTTATTTAAAGGGATTGTCCAGGCTTTTTTTCTCTTCCTCCCCACTGCTGCTGTCTATGACAAAGACCAGAAGGTGTCGGACACCCGTCGATCTGATATTGATGACTTTTCCTGAGGATAGGTCATTGATTCTAAAAGCCTGGACAACCCATTAAATACACTGAGGTCATGGAAAACCTGGGGAACAAGATGCCGTTGAGAAGAAAAACAGTTCGTCTGACCTCCTACTGTATTTACTTAGCTTGTGATCTGTAAAAAAAAAAAAAAGTTAAGGAAATGTAATGGGTCTGAAAGGCTAGTTCATATCTAATTCATAATGGGACACTGAGACAAAACGTCATTGAATTAATAGAAGTCAGTAACTGTAAAGGAGTGGTAGAGGGTTAGGAAAATATGGCTACATTCATCCAAAAACACATTTAGCCACTAGTCGTGTGTAGTATTGCAACTCAGCTGAGTTCATTTCATTGGGGCTCAGCTGCATTCCCTTCAATGGAGCTGAGCTCCCATACTACACTCAACACTTGATTTTTGGAAGAGACCAGTCATATTTTTCGAAGACTATTCACATCCCATTAACAGTTCTATATTAGGGCTATGCATTGAGAGGATCTACTAATGTAGGCTACAATGCAGTGGGATAGACCACTAATAGGCTCCCATTGTAAAACAAGTAGGCGACACAGTATAGTTTTTATACCTTTGTATGGAATGGCACAGTCTACTAAGCAATGCTATACTACAAAAATTGTGTAACGCCCAATACTGGCCTGAGGGTTGCTAAGCAAATATATACTTGGCCCTTGGTGTGAATGGAGCCCTATTGACATGATTTTGTATATGCTGGGAGCTACTGGTGCTTATGTCAAAAGTAGGGCTCTAATGGGATGTGAACAGAGCTTAACCCTTTAAAGCCCCATAAATTCTGGTACATACTGGCAGATGGCGTAATGACACTGACTACCAAGGTGGTTGTACTTTCTTGAATTTCTCCCCAGGTGGACTTGGCAAATTGCTTTAAGTTATTGAGTATCATTTGCTGTTTTTCTGTAAACCAGTTCAGTAATGTCTTTTGTCCAAACCTTGCAATAATGCTTCTTTCTAGCTTTCCATAATTAAAGAACGCTGACTAAACTATCAGTCCCTCAAGCATGTAATTACTTTGAAAACTAGTATACTACACATTTTCTGTACTGGGTATGCTATACATTATGGGGGAGAGTTGTCAAAACTGGTGTAAAGGAAATCTGGCTTAGTTGCCCATAGCAACCAATCAGATTCCACCTTACATCTTTCAGAGCTCCTTTTGAAAATGAAAAGTGGAATTTGATTGGTTGCTATGGGCAACTAAGATAGTTTTCCTTTACACCAGTTTTAAATCTCCCCCATGTGATAGGAGGAAAGAGAAATCTGCTATCCGGGCCTCTAAATTTCAATTTACAACTATGCCCTTGATAGGTCAAATAAAACACAGATGGAAATTTTGCTAAACCACATGTCCGGTGGGCATCTGAATGTCTGACTTTGCGTGAATTGTATACATGACATATAATGTCACAACTAATGGATAACTTGCCCTATATGCATTTGGGTGCAATTTTCGGTGGGTAGACAGATGTAATCATATTACATCTTACAGTGATTCTGAAAGCCAGGCAAAATGAAAAGTATAAAATCACTTTCATAGAAAAAACAATACTCATTTATTTCCCATGGGGTACAGGGATTGTTTTGTACTTATTGGCTCTTATAAGAAATCTTCCCTTGTGGATATTGCTGTATTTTGTCCAAATGCCCTCTGCTACTAGGAAAAGGGTCCTTGAATGTAAATGTCAAGCAACTTCAAGCAAATAAACCTGTACTTCCTCGCTGTTGAATTCCAATTGAATGTGTGGTTCCTGCAGGGTTGTAATTAAAGAAAAAAAAAAACACCATTCTACAACTTTAAGGATATGATTTACCAAGAGAATCACCTGTTTCCTTTGACCTTCCAGCTGTTTCCCTTTTCCCTCTACAAAGTCATTGCCATGTATTAGATTTCCTCTTAGACAATAGCGCTCAGCAGCTCAGGCAGGCCATGATAACGCCGGGGTCTCCGCATGAAGAAACATACCAAGAAACAAAATCCAACTCACTTCAGGGAACTTTCTCGATTTTTACATGCTGGCTAAAGTTCTAGCACGCTCACAACAATGAATCCAATGCATTAGGAATCTTTTAGGCACTTTTTTCTGCTTTTCGTAAATGATTGTAAAATCCGCCAGCATGCTGTGTTTTTTGGATAAAAATGCCGCACAAAACATAGAAACTTAGAAGATTGACGGCAGAAAAAGACCACCTGGTCCATCTAGTCTGCCCTTTTATTATTCCTTTATTGTTATCTTAGGATAGATACATGTTTATCCCAGGCATGTTTAAATTTAGTTACTGTGGATTTATCAACCACCTCTTCTGGAAGTTTGTTCCAAGCTTCTA